>CM025791.1:80970381-81255289 GCA_014635995.1 Sarcophaga peregrina
TCAAACAATGGGACAACAAGACGAAAATACAACAGTTCCAACTGTATACCCCTTTAATCCTACGGTAGTCCCCTATTATCCTTCTTAAAGATTCATTAAGTTTGACAAAAACAAGAAATGAAATCTGAATAAATTTAAATATTATTGCGCAATAATAATGTGTGTGTTTTTATAATTAAATTTTAAAAATCGGGTGGGCCATCTATCGGTTTAAATTTGAACCACTGTTAATTTAGAATCTGGCAATACTTAAGTCTTGCTATTCTGTCAGAAAATTCAGTATGTTATCTACAGTGAAGCTGAAGTCGCCGTGGTCTAGTGGGTAGTGTGTTGGCTTATTTGACAAAAGGCCCGGGTTCGAATCCCAGGTCAGACATCAAAACGAAAAATATTTCTTCGGCGACTTCCTCTCAGCGGATTTCTGGCAAAGACTCTGAGAGTAAAAATTGCCATGAAAAGCTTCACAAGAATTTCTCGCTCGGAGTCGACTTTAAACTGTAAGTCGCGCTACTCATGTATAAAATTAAAACACACAACATAACTGGTGTGAGAAGCTAGGCCGTAATCCAGACTGAAGGGTTGTAATGGCCAATTATGTAAGTATGTATTTCCAATGAACGTAATGAATCGATTTAGGTTTAAGCAACGTTGGAATTTATTGGAAATTTGTTCGAAAATTTGACGAAAATGTCGTACAAAATTTGATCGCAGATAAGGACCAACAGAGACTGTTATAAGCAAACTTATTGCTAAAGTTCGTGAAACTGGTTAATACGCCAAAAAGTGAACGTGAATATCAAAGCTATGGCAGAAAGTATGTGTGAGCATTAGGGATGCCAAACGGGATCGATTTTTAAATACCGATCCCAAAATCACGGGATATTTCGGGATAATTCGGGATACAAAAATCCCGAGAAAAATTGCGATTATCTCTTAATAATAAAATATTTTGTTAACAAAATCATTTGTATTCCAATTATGTATATCAGAATTCTATATCATTAAAAATAAAATATAAAAACAGCAAGACATTGAATTAGTTTTAAGAAAATTATTTGGATTCCAACAAAAAGATTAAAGCATCTAACATGTGTCTGAGAGGCTTGAACGAATTTTGTTGTCAACATACACTGCCGTTGAAAAACTCTTCTCAACTCAACATTTGTTGGTAAAATAGTTCCAGGATAGCCTTATGCAGATTGTAAATATTCACCTCTACCACCTCCTGATGTAAAGAAATCTATTTCTTTGGACAGTTGAGTATCTAAATCATACATACATAATTGGTCATTAGAACCCATCAGTCAGGATTATTGACCTAGTTTCTCACACTACTTATGTTGTCTGTGTTAATTTTATACATAAGTGGCGGGACCTACAGTTTAAAGTCGACTCCGAACGACAGATTTTATGAGGAACTTTTCATGGCAATTTTATTTACAATCAGAGTTTTTACCACAAATCCGCTGAGAGGAAATCGCCGAAAAAATATTTTTTGTATTTTGTTTTGATGTCTGGCCTGGGACGCGAACCCTGGCTTTTGCGTCTAATAAGCCAACACACTACCTACTAGACCACGGCGACTTCAGTATCTAAATCAGTAAACCTTTTAATTCGTTCTATAGGGCTTTTGCATTCTTCGATGCCATCAGATAATTTTTTATCAATCGAAGTAGGGTTTTCCTCATCTGAGAAGCTATTATCGAAGTCAAGTGATATAAAAATTTTTTTTTTTTTTCTGGACCTTTTGTAGGGTCAAAATACATATGAATTCACAATCCCGAAAATCCCGACACAAGTTTTTAAAAATTCCGAGATTCGGGATTTTGTGAATCCCGAAAATCCGGGGATTTCGGGATACAGGATTTCCCGATTGGCATCCCTAACTTGGACCAAGGGCTGTCGTCTATTAAGCTAACACTTTACCTCCTTTTCTTATACTTTTGAAATGAGCAAGGAATTGCTGTTGCGATGAATGTCGAGCATTATAAAGCCATACTGAATCAAGTTTTGTCTCCAGAGTTTAATCAAGTTAAATGGGCTCTCTATACCGTAAACATAGAGACAACACCATGCCTCTACTAGATTTTCCACAAAAAGGCCAACGAACGGGAAGGAAGGGAACGGAGATGTCTGAAGTGGGGACCATATATACAAGAATATTTTTCAAAATATTTTAAAATCCCAGGATTTCGGGATTTCCCGATTAGCATCCCTAGTGTGAGCTTATATCAACAGCAATTCGTCAGCCTTTTCAAGAATTTAACATTTCACGCGCCCTTATAATAATAAATTTAATTGTTACGCTTAAAATTGAAATATTTTCAAATTACGAACAAACTTTTTGTATAAAAAGGTAATTCATTCGTGTATTAAATAGTAGTTGAAGTTTAACAAGCATTTGTTTTATTAAATAAAAGCAAAAATGAAATTTTTAATAATTCTTGTAACCATTGTTCAATTGCTTTTATCAATGGTCATGATGGTAGAAGCCGGACGAAAGCCATGGAACTTTAATCCACCGTTATTTCTCAGTTTTCCTTATTAAAATTTGAAACAAAAAATTAAAAACTCAATAAATTTTGAATACAATAGGACAAAAACGATTTGTGTTTTCATTATTAAAATTTAAAATACAACAGCATCAGGTGCAGTACAAATATTTTTTAATTTTTTTGTTTTTTGCATATCGAATCACCATATTGAATCATATTTTAATACATTTTTCAAACATATTTATTGCTATCTTTATATAACCCTCTTTTCATTATCATTATCATTAAACGTTTTGCCAGTTTCATTTTGAATAAAAACATTCTCCAAGTCGAAAATCCTACACCACATTTAGAAAACTCCGAATTCCTTGTAAGAACGAAGCGCAGTATATCTGAGTATGTATTCTTTACCCATGACTTGCTTGCTTCGATATTGGTAGTAGGTTGGTCGGTGACTCATCATAGTAACTGACGATAGTTCCAGGCTACGCTTGACAGTGTAATTTCAAATTACAAAATTAAACAAATCAATTTCTCTCAGTATATGGTATGTCAATCATTTTCTACACCCTACACAACATTATTAAATCATGATATGATTTTGTACTGATGTTTATAATACTTTCATTCATTACCAACCTAGGATTAAGCCGCATGAAATCAGGTTCTTAAAACCTAACACATTATTCTCCTACAGTGATCTTCGTTATAATCGATAATCTCAAAATGAATTATTTTAATCGAAAAATTGCTGCAATAGTAATGCGTTCTGCAAGAAAAAAAATGTTGAATTAAAGCTTCAATGAAAGTAATTTCGAAAAGAAGAAGGTGAACAATCATTATCGAAAAATAAGAAAAAAAACTTAATCTTCCAACTACTATGATGGTGTCCTATCAATTAAAACAAAAAAAAAAATTAAGTCTAATGCTATAAACACAATAAACGCAACACAGCAAACGCAGTAATCTCTCAAAAATAGGATACTTGGTTGCATATGGAATTGATTATTTTAAAGGCCACATGACAACAAGCAAATATTCTGCCGCTTTGCATTTAGCTTAGGTTAGTGTGGTTGTGTTAATACCAAAAGCTCACTTGAACACGCCCGTTGTGACGCCACAGGTGAACGCAGTTCCTGTACTTACCAAGTTCTCCCGAACCAGGGAGGAAAAAGTTGGTCAGCGCAAGGGCTGCACATTTAAAACACGACTACCCCACAATAAACTACGCTATATCCTTGACATTAATGGACGATAACTAAATCAAGCTAACAAGGTTTGGAGAGCCAAGTAATCTATATCTGTACCATGCAAAAGTGGACATTGTTGTTCCTCAGCGGATCTGTACCCAGGGCAGAAGTCGTTAAATGGGAGCTGCATTCTTTCCACGTGTCTACCCTTAACACAGTGACCTGTAAACATGGCCGCTGTGATCGAGACGATATTTTGGCCAAATCCAAGCAACTGGTTGGTGTGCCTTCTATCCATTAAAGGTCAAATGAGTCTAGGCAACAGAACAGGACTCCTCATTCATCCAGGATAGGTTGGCGTCTCGGAAGAATTTCCCCGCGATGGTCAGCTCGAAAGAGGTAAGTGACTTTCCTAGGATGTTTTAAGAGGATTCCGGAAATAGTACAGCAGCTCTGTCGAGCTCATTGCTGCTACAGTTACCCGGAATGTCCCAGATCTCGGGGAACCAAATAAGTGTGACAGTGAAGCGCCCAGAAAGAAGGTTGAGGCAGTGGCGACATTCTCGGAAGATCGCACTTAGGCTAATTTTTATTTTTTTTCACAACAATGAGAGAATTAGTAATAACAGTGAGATGATTTGTGTTGGCAATGCATGAAGTAATTCTGTCAGTACAATAACATTCACGAAGTAGAGGTTTTAGAAACGTGGTGTAAGAAATATAACGCTAAAGAACGTTTTAGTGACACCATTGATAAACAATTAATGAACGGTTTATTTTTTATTTGTGTATAATAATTAATGTGTATGCCGCCTGCCTTAGGCAGCAAGTGCAAAATTGTTGTGCTGCACTCCCACGTCTGGGTACGCCATATTTGAAGCCAGCTTCATTCTATTGGCTCGTCTTCTCATGTATCATTTTGTTGTATTGTGTCAAGATCGAACTTCTTTCGGCGGAGTACATATTCAACGTATCTTCTTACAGCGTTCCATTTCGTCTCGCTTTCGAGCATTGCGTCCAGAATGATGTCGGTGTCACCAATTTGCTCTATCAACATGTTCTTCTCGTCGTGCCATTTAATACAATGGAAGAATGTATGTTCAACGTCGACACACATTTTCTCGAAATAAATACAGTCAGAATCAGTCACCTTGCCCATATGGTATAGGTATTTTCGGAAATAACCATGGCCCGAAAAAAACTGGATCAGAAAACAGTTAGTTTCCCAAAATTGCTCCGTATCCATGCCTGTGTAGACGGAATAAGTTTATAAGTCCATCTTCCGCATGTTTCCTCACTCCACCTACTTTGCCATCGCCGTAGTGTTAGAAATCTGAGAAAGATTTTCCTTCTTCGTTCTCCAAGATTTTCTTCGCTCAAATGCCAGCAGGTCAATAGGTATCTCAACGGCGATCACTAGGACTTCGGCGCCTGATACTGTACGTTAGGCCGAGACAACTCTTAATGCCGCTGTTCTCTGCACCGCTGCTAATATTTTCTGCTTAGATTTAATCTCCAGCGCATCTATCCATATCGCGCTTCCGTACAGCAATATCGAGTTCGTCGCCGCCATAATGAATTTTCGTTTGGCCTGTGTTGGTCCGCCAATATTTACCATCAGTCTGCTTAGCATGCAGTCTGGTAGCTGCATGCTTTATTTGGACCCAACAATTAAGTCTACAGTCGAGTCTTATGCCCAAATATCTAACTGCCCTTTTTGTGACCTATCTGCATACTTATATTGAGTGGTATGTGAGCCATTGTCGTCAACAAGACGTTCAGCCCCCATGTGCTTCTTAATGGCGCAGAGGCATGAACACTATTAAGCACTGCTCAGTCTTGTTCTTTGCGAGCTCTAGACCATGATCGTCAAGCCATATCTGAGTCCTATTTATATTCTATTGGAAGGATCTAAAGCAAGTATACATTATGGAATCCAATTACTCCAGGCATGGCTCCTATCGAGCAAACATCTTAAGAAAATTCATAAGATTATTTCAAAACTAAAATAGCGAGCAGGATATAACCGTATAGGGCATCTTTTGGACGATCATTGCCGATTTTTACCATTTAACTTTAGTTTTAGTTGTTGAGTTAGTTTTGCCCGAAAAACGAAAATATAAAAACCATTACGTTAGTCCGTAGCACCTTGGACATGAACATTTTATATTAGTTTGTCTGCTTTCAAATTAATCTTGCCAACATTTACATACTTGAGAAATACATACACACACACACACATACACACACTACTTGTAGACCTGCTTTATGAATAAACAAGCAACATGAAAAAAAACAGAGGAAAACCGAGGGTAGCTTAACAATGACTTAAATGTTTAAGTATTCATTGGCATTACCTAGAAGACATTTTACATATCAACCCTCGTATTAGCCATAACAAAAACGTCTGTCTAACACAGTTAACTCTTAATGCTTATTGCCGTTTATTTGCGCTTGTTTTTGCAATTTAATAGGCATCAATGCAAACATAAAATACAATTTATTATGGTGGCTGTAATTTTGCTAAATATTTGCATATTGAATGGGTATCCATGAAAGCTTTGAATGAATGGATGGCTAGATGGATGGATGGCTGGATGGATGGCTGAAAAAAAAGAAATATTGCAGTGGTTCAATGAATTAACTGGACGACGTGCATTAGTTTTAAATCATTTTGTTAAAAAGAAGACAAAAAAAAACCGTGTAATAAAGGAAAATAAAACCAACAGACAATTTGAATTGTTGACGCTTGTTGCAGTTTAAACACATACACAATTAAATTATTTGCCACATTGAAAGAGGAAAAGATATACTATGTTGCATGCAACAATTGTTGCAAAAAAACCGGAAGTTATAATTAATTGGAGTTTCTTTCTTAATGTCTGTGGGCTGCGGTCTGCGGGCGCTAGTGCTAATTTTTTTCATTATTATAAACAGAAAACTACTGCGAGAAAGTCGCCGAAGGAATATTATTTCATATCCTGTTTCATTGGAGATAATTGACTTGGAGTTTGGTTCACAGGATCACATTTAATAAGCCATTGGATTCAGGGTGATTTCATAACTCTGTCACTTGAAACAGGCTTAATTTAATCAATAATATGTGTCATGTCGACTTTAAGGGCCGCTGTCGCCTGCGCTTTAATTGAACTCCACTAGAAAAAACCTTTAAGTCACCGTGGTCTAGTAGGTAATGTGCTAGCTTATTACACGTAAAGCCAGGGTTCGAGTCCTAGGCCAGACATCAAAATAAAAACATACAAAAAGCATTTTTTCGGCGATTTCTTCTCTTTCTCTTCTTGAAAAGTTTCTCAAAAATCTGTCGTTCGGAGTCGACTTCCCGCCACTTCTGTATAAAATTAACACACACGACATAAGTGATGTGAGTGACTGTCTTATGGTGAAGGTATAGCACTGGCCATTTTATAGTCACCAGCAGCAAATCGTTTCCTTACCGTTCACATATTCCCTCTTTCCACATTTCCTAAACCTGCACAATACACTGCATGAGTAGGGGTCATCCCCTGAGTACAGTTTTAATAAAAAAAATAGCACATTCTCTTTAGCTAATTCAAATCACCTTCACTTTAGATGACCATGCCCTCAAATCCCTTGTACAGAATATCCACTGAGGCATGAACTGTGTGACACGAAACTGCATAGCGGTAGTCTTTAAATTAAAAAAAATCTCACCATAAAAATTTGGTAATTATCGATCTATAGCGCTCACCATTACCGGTAAATGCCTAGCCTATGTCATTCTTAAAGAAAAATGAACCGATGACGTTGCCCACCTACAATTCACTCCAAACGGTAGCTTTTTCGAAATGCATAAACGTTCTTGGAACTCAAGCGGATTGGTAACGTACCAAATTCGATAATTTTTGTTTGTCTACATACCGTTTCATTCAGTAGTAAGGCTTATTTTACTTCCCTATTAACTTTAATGGTCATTACAACCCTTTAGAAAGAATTACAACCTAGGATCTCACACCACCCATGTTATGACGAATTTTTTGACAAACTTTTCAAGGCAGTTTTATTTACTTTCAGAGTTTTTCCCAGAACACTGCTAGCAGAGAGAAGAGAACGAAGACATATTTTTCATATTTCGTACTCCTCATGTCACAGACTTGACAATATATGGGATCGACTATGGGACTTCCATAGAGCAAGGAAGTGGGCCTTATTGCTACAGATAATTATGATGACAAAAATTAAATTCGGTCGTTAAATGTCCAAGGCCTGTGTAGCCAACAAACTTCATTGTCTACATTAAGAAAATTGGACTTTTAAATTTTGTACGGCTGCAGATTCAAGTCACGACGCGATCGATGTCCACCAAGTTGTGGCCTCTGAAAAGATCAAAATTTCAGGAAATTTCTGCTTTTGAAGCGGGTGCAAATTTAACCTAACCTAAGATTCCAGATCTTCATACTACGCCAAATCCTGGAAAAGATCCATGAAAAACAAGTCGACACACACCATCTTTTTGTAGACTATAAGGCTATCTTGGATAGCCCAATAAGGGATCATGTTTTTGCCGAAATGTCTGAGCTCAGCATACCTGCGATCTGATAAGGCTATGCAGAATGACGTTGAGCAATTCCTGCAGCTCCATCAAGGTAGGAATGGACCTCTCCGAACCTTTTAATAATGTGTGAGTGAGTGTTCTGGGGGAGTGCATCGCAATGGTACTAATTTTCAAAAAGTGTCCAGTTGCTTGCGTAAGCTGACGACATCGACAAAATAGGGCATACCAATCAAGATGTAACTGCTGCATTTATTGGTATTGAACGGGAGTCTAATACGATGGGTCTGGCAGTAAATGGGGGCAAAACAAAGTATATGTTATCGACAAGTAGAGACGTGGATGTTTTGATTCTCAAATTACGGCCGATAACTATACTTTCGATAAAGTCAAGAAATTTATTTATCTTGGCTCCGCCGTTACCACCAAAAACAATGTCAGTTTGGATATGAAACGCAGGATCACTCTTGCCAACAGTTGCTACTATTGTCTCAATGGGCAGTTGAGTAACAAAGACCTGTCTCGTGCGACAAAAGTAAACTCTACAAGACGCTCATCTTACCAGTGCTTCTTTATGGCGCAGAGGCATGGACCCTATTAAGAACTGATGCAGCAGCCTTAAGGGTATTCGAGAGGAAAGTCCTACGTAAGATTTTCGGTGCTGTGCGAGTTAGCGATGATTTCCGCATCCGATCTAACAGTGAGCTGTATGAGCTCTTCAACGACATAAACGTTGTGCAGCGTATTAATATCCAGCGGCTGCGCTGGTTCGGCCATGTTGTTCGAATGGAGGAGGATGCTCCGGCGAAACGGGTATTTGATGCGAGGATCTGCGGAAGTCGGCGAAGAGGAAGACCTTGTATCCGTTTGAAGGACCAAGTCGAGGAAGCCCTGTCATCGATTAGTGTGACCAACTAGCGTAGACGCGCAAGAAACAGAGGCACCTAGAAGAAACGGCAGCCCGAAATCCGATAACTGGGTTGTTAATGGCCAATTAAGTAAGTAAGTAAGTAATCTAGCTGAGGGTAGACAGTTTATAGTTCTACAGGTTGAAGTTATTAGTTGTTACGACATAAACGACTAAAAATCTGAAGTTCCTCAGTAAATCGATTTTTGTTAGAATTGTCGAGTTAAGATGAGAAAAAACAATCCTTTAAAATCAGCAATATTGTGTGATTTTAGGAATTATATTTCTTTGTACTCTACAAGACGATCATCCTCCATGTACTTCTTTAAAGCGCAGAGGCATGGACACTATAAAGTACTGCTGCAGCAACTGAGAGTATTCTTGAGAAAAGTCCTTCATAAAATATTCGGTCCAGTGTGAGTTAATAATGATTACTGCATATGATCCAACAGTGAACTGTATGAGCTCCTTATCGATATGGACGTTGTGGCAGGGGCTAGAGGCTGTGCTGGCTCGGCCATGTCGTTCGAATGGAGGAGGATGCTCTGGGAAACGAGTATTTGATGCGAGGATTTGCAAATGTCGGCAAAGAAGACGACGTCGTTTGCGTTGATTGGATCAAATCTAGGAAATCTGGATTGGTGTAACCAGAGACCCCTGGAAGGATGTATTAAGGCAGGCCGAAATCCGTAAATCGGGTTGTTAATGGTCAATTAAATAAGTAAAAAACTAAGTTTTTCTTTGTGCCATAGAAAGTTTACAGCTGTAATAGAGATTTATGGCTATGGATTGCAGTTAGTTATGGTAAAGTATTGTGCATATATTTAGAGACTTAATTCATTGTAATATTCTTAATTGTTAATGTTATTCACATAAACACAAATTATAAATCTTTATTGCAATACCTTAACATCAAAGCTTTCTTGTAATTTGACTCATTGAATGCAATGAACTGTGTTGTAAATCTTTAAATGCTGCCACTCGAAGACATGTGCAACACAATTTTTAATGTTTTTTATTCGCATTCTTAATATCTGTTGGCTTTTCAGTTTACATTGCTCCGTTACCATTTAACACTGCTGCTTTAGTGGCTGCTGTTAAAGTTAAAGTGTCAATCACATCGTATAATTATTGCACATGTTGATAATAAATCAACAGAGTAATTGCCTTCGTCGTTGTTGTCTTACATACTTCTTCTTATGCTGTTGCTGTTACTGTTGCTGCTGCTGCGGCTGCTACTTCTGCTGCTGCTGATGATGATCATGATTACATGTCATTCATTATTGTCATGTCAGTTGGTTGTGATGGAATTTTTTTTTCTAGTTTTTGTCGCCATCACGATTTACTTGTTAAACAATTTTTTCTTTTCAAAAAAAATAATAAAAATAAAACAACAAGAAATTAATGGCATGTTAAACTAGAAATTTAAATTTTTCTTAGTAACATAAGGTAGAAAAATTTTCGAAAATATTTTAAACCTCTACACTACATACACATACTTTGAGCTAGAAAGGATTTTAAAAATCCTGTCACATTGTTTTTATATAGTGTGGGCCATCTATCATTTTAAATTTGAACAGTGAATTATTTCGGAACCTGGCCATACTTATGTCATTCTATTCTGTCACAAAATTCTGTGTATTATCACCACTCAACGTAATGAATCGATTTACACTTGAGTAATGTTGAGTTTAATTGGAAATTTATTTCCAAAACAAAGGCAATTGGTCGACAATTCCACGAATATTTTGCACAAATTTTTAACGCAGAGAAGGACCAACAGTGCCCGGTATACGCAAGTTAATTGCTAAAGTTCATAATTGATGAGCCAAGACGTAAGCATGCTCGTACAGTGCGTACACCCAAAAATATCGAAGCTGTGGCTGATAGTATGCGTGAGAATCCATCAACAACAACGCGTCATCGTTCTCAAGTATTGAACATTTCACGCATCACTTTACATCGTATTTTGCGAAAAGATCTCGGTATGACGCCACAGAAAGTGCAATTGATTCAAGACACATGACCGCCTGACAATCCTTCATTTCCGCTTCGCTGGATGAACTAATTAGAAATTGCACGATGATGTTGGGTTTACCAATCTAAAAATCGTATTTTCGGAAGATGCTCATTTTAATCCTGGTGGGAACGTTAAAATGAAAAATTGTCATATTTGGATCTCAGAAAACACATACGTGGTCTTACAAAAGCTTGTTTGATGCAGAGATCAGCAAAACGATGAGTAGATTCAAGTCATACTTAAAATTTCAGATACTAATACTCATGCTCATACTTCTCATACTCAAAGTTTGAAGTACTCATCGTATTCATACTTAACAATACGCATGATGTTATTGACTTCGACTCGTCTCTACTTAACATTTACACGAAGTACAAAATAAGTATGATTCGCATACGAATCACTACTATACTCACAAGAAGATTGTGTGTATGTTTTGCTTGTTGTCTTTGTCTTTCCTTTCTTCTTTGTTTGTATATGCAACAACAACAAAGGCTGTAAATTTTGATGAATGATTCGAGTCTCTGGAATCACTTATAAGTATTATAAGTATTTTTCTAAATTTATGAATCAGAATGAGTAGGCGTATGAATCAAACATATTTCGACTGTTGTGAGTTTGATGTCCAAGTTGCACTCATACTCATACTACTTATACTTATCAATATTGTAGCGAGTACGAATGAATCAGAGTAGTTGAATTTCAATTCTGTTGATTCACTCATACTCAGAATTGCATGAGTACTTATGAGTAGCGGAAAAACGATTCATTGCTGATCTCTCGTTTGATGCGGCATAAGGTGCAGAGGCAACATTGGCCCATATTTTACAGAAAATGAGGACGGTGAAACCATTACGGTCAATGGAGGCACCTATCGTACCATGATAACCGATTTTTTTGTACCCGCTTTTCATAATCTCGATGTGAACAATGTTTGGTTTCAAAAGGATAGCGCAACTGGCCACGCATCTTATGCCACAATCGAGTTATTGTGTCAACCGTTTGATCGCCGAAATGGTGATGTCAATTGATTGTCAAGATGCTGCGATTTGACTACGTTAGATTATTTTCTGTGGGGCGCCGTAATTGAAAATTTTTATGCCGACAAACCAGAGACAATTGAACATTTGAAGGCCAATATGTCATTGGCGAGATACGATCAGTTATGCTCGAAAAAGTGCAATAAAATTGGTCCGATGGAATGAGGTATTGCGAGACCGGCCGCGGCAGCCATATGAACGAAATAATATTTCATTTCTAAGCGAAACCATTGTACCTCACAGCATAAAAATAAATTTGCAAAATTTCTAATCATTTTTGTGTAATTTTACATTTTAAAATTTAAACTTCTAAAGGGTCCACCCCTTTACTTCAGAAATTCTTAAAGTTCAGCAAAAGATTGATCACTGGCAGAGCAAGTTATGGAGGAATTTTTAAATTTAAACTTCTAAAGGCTCCAGCCTTTGGTTTAGAAATTCTTAGAGTTCAGCGAAAGATTGATCACTGGCGAAGCACGTTTTGGAGGAAATAAAAATCTCTTGGCACTACTGTGAATTTAATCGTATGTAAATTAGAGCGACTCACCAAAAAAAGTGCTCGATGTACCCTCCTAAAAATGAACCTTGGACTTATTTACCAATCTTCATTTTAAGGGGGGTACACTTTGCACGAATTTCGCTTCCATACAACTTGAGTCGCTCTAATGTACTTATGTTAACTTCATGGTTTACTTCTTTTATGATGTCAGCCAACTATTTGCTCTTAGTAATCTCATTTCCATAGTATTGTAGGTAGTGTGTCAGCTCGTTGATGTTAAACGTGCCAAACATCTCCAATCAAACGATATACGAAAATTTACCCATAGAAGGCGCCAGGCCCATATAACGTTAATGATTACAAGATGGTATTTCCAAAGTGTCGTATTGCTTGATAGTGCAGCACTAAGTGGGTGGTAAACTCCATCTAAAACTAAATATAACCATGAGACCGTTAGGAAACAAGTACCGTGAGGGAAAGTTGAAAAGAACTCTGAATAAAGACAGAATTTCAAATCGTTTTTGTTTTATTTTGTATTTTAAATTGAAATTTTTAAATGGCTCACCCTATACTATTTGGTTTCCACATACTTTTAATGATTTCATCTTCTCTCTTTTTTCCAGCTTTCTTTTCACTTCACTTGTATACGAAGAAAACTACATTTTTATATCTCTGATTGCCACATAAATCACTCTGATAACTCCTGATAAGTGAAAAAGAAAAATTTTATCCCAAAAAACTACACACAAAAAACAGATTTAAAAATGAAAAATAAAACGAGAGAAATGAAGAGAAATATGTGAAAATGAAATAAAATGCAATAAATAAAAGCATTTATGAGTGAACACGATTTCAATTAGTGATTTTGATTAAACGATCAACGTAAACAACTTTATATATCCACCTCTTTACATGGACCCCAAAGTCAACGATATAAAAATGTACTACACGAAAGAAAGAAACTCTGTGTACAATTAAAATGAATCGCCTTCGAAAAGAAAACGAAGAAAAAACAGTGCAAAATTGCAATCGAGCCGTTAAATAACCAGCCAATAAGTTAGAAATAATCGTACAGCAGTCTTCTTGTCTTCTTGATATGAAAACAATTTATAATTACGTACGTACAATACAGACACTACTTGGGCACTAAACGCCTTGTTGCATCAACACCAGCCATCGTTCACAAGCGACAGTGACGGCAACGGTGACGGTGTCGGTGATGGCGGCACCAGCAGCAACAGCTCTAAACATCATCACATCCTTATAAAATTGCTGATGTTGTGGTGTACGATGTATGGTAGAGAAATTCAAGATACATCAATGAATTCCAAATAAAAGGGGCAAAGACACACCTGCTGTACCCTATTTAAAGTGATTACATACATAATTGGCCATTACAACCCTTCAGTCAGGATTACGACCTAGCTTCTCGCACCACTTATGTTGTGAGTGTTAATGTTATACATGAGTGGCGGGACCTACAGTTTAAAGTCGACTCCGAACGATAGATTTTTGAGAAGCTTTTCATGGCAATTTTTACTCTCAGAGTCTTTGCCAGAAATCTGCTGAGAGGAAGTCGCCGAAGAAATATTTTTCGTTCTGATGTCTGACCTGGGATTCGAACCCGGGCCTTTCGTCTAATAAGCCAACACACTACCCACTAGACCACGGCGACTTTAAAGTGATTAGAAATTGATTTTTACATAAGGAGTGCGTTCGAAAAAAACTGGACTTACACTTTTCGTTATAGAAATAAAACTAAGTGGCGGATTTTTTTTGTTTTATATTTCAATTAAAGTAAATAATATTTGAATTCCTTTTGTGTATAAAATTTTTTTCTGACCAAGGTCTCAGATCATCCAACTTTTTGACCCACTTTTCTTCCAGACATGTTAGACTGTGTTTTAGAAAAATATGTATTATTTTATTTGCTTTGTTTTAGTCGGCAAATCCTTTTTTTCTTCTACTTACATGCTTTCCCTCAATACTCAAAGACTCCTTATATTGTTTTATTACTTATCTTAAAAACCATTTTTTAGTTAACACCTGCGAACCTAGCAATCGTTTTTTGTAAGCGGCGCGGTTTTTCATTGAAAATTTCAATTATTTTTTTATGACATTCTTTATGCCCATTTTCAAAAAACTATTTTTGCTATTGCAATGAGATTTAGCACATGGATTTTGAAACAGATGACTAACAGAAACAGTGTAACGGTATTCATTTTTTTCAATTATGATAAAAGTTATAAGCTTAAAAGTAGGCCCATTTTTTTTTGTGCGCACTCCTTAATTCAGGTATGCTGAAGTAATAAGTAAACTTTTCTTGATGTTGTCAGAGCAATATTTATGATCTGGATTACGAGTTGACGTAGTATAATGACAACAAGCCCATGGTAATTGTCTTTACATCCCTCCAAATAAAAAAAATCATAGGAACGTAACGCTGGACTGGACCCTTCAGTTAGGATTACGACCTATGTTGCTTATCTACAGCACTCATGTTGTGTGTGTTAATTTCATAAATGAGTGACGTGACCTACAGTTTAAAGTCGACTCCAAACGACAGACTTTTTGGGAATTTTTTTTTTGCCAGAAATATTTTTTTTCAGTCTGGATTACGACCTAGCTCCTCTACAGCACTTGTGCTGTGTGTGTTAATTTTATATATGAATGGCGAGACCTACAGTTTAAAGTTGTCTCCGAACGACAGATTTTATGAAATTATTTCTTGCCAGAAATCTGCTGAGAGGAAGTCGCCAAAGAAATATTTTTTTTCAGTCTGGATTACGACCTAGCTTCTCTACGAGTGGCGAGACCTACAGTTTAAAATCGACACCGAGCGACAGATTTATGAGAAACTTTTTTGTGGCCATTTTGTTTATCCTCAGAGTTTTTGCCCGATATCTACTGAGAAGCAGTCGAAGATGACTGACGTGGGGTTTGAACCATTGTCTCACGTTTAATAAACCAACACACTACCTACTAGACAACGGCTATGAGGCCACTAAGGGAAAAAATTTTGCTGACATAATAAGAGAAACAATCCATGATGTTAACACATGATTAAATTCACGGGAGCACCAAGAGATTTTTATTTCCTCCTAAACTTGCACCACCAGTGATCAATCTTTTGCTGAACTAAAGGGTGTGCCATTTAAAAGTTTGTGATGTACAATTGTTCCGGTTAGATATGGAATATTATTAAATTCATATGGCTGCCGCGGCTGTCCTCATAGTACCTCAATCGGAACAATTTTCGTACACTTTTTGAGTGTGTGGGATCGTATATCGGCAATGGCATTATGAATATTGAACTTCAAATGCGCAATTGTCTCTGGATTGTCGGCATAAGACTTTGCTTTAAGGGCGCCTTACAGAAAATAGTTCAAAGGTATCAAATCGCAGCTTCTTGACGGCCGATTGGCATCTTTATTTCAACTAAATAAATGGCCATTAAACGTGAGACGTAATAAATCGATTGTCGCATGAGATATGTCACTAGTTGCATCTTGTTGAAACCAAACATCGTTCACATCAATATCATGAGAAGTGAGTAAAAAAAAAATTGGTTATCATGGTACGGTAGGTACATCCATTGGCCATACTGGTTGTGCCATCCTTATTTATAAAGAAATATAGGGGAATGATGCCTTTACTCCACAAGCCACACCAAGCGGTCACTCGTAATAGCTGGGATGGCTTCTGTAATGCCAAGAGTGGGTTGTCTGAGCCCCAAATACGGCAATTTTATTTGTACCTACCAAAATGAAAATGAGTTTCAACGGAAAGGATGATTTTTATTGATAAAATTTACATCGTCGTCTAGTTTCTACTATAGTTGGCTTATCTAGAAAAGCGAAAACAACGCGGGTTGTCATGCGTATTCATCTCGTGAACCAATTGAACTTTGTAGCTTTTCGCTAAATTCGACGTAAACTGATACGTGAAATGTTTAATACTTGAGAACGATAATGACTTAGTTTTGATATTTTCGGGGGTACACTCTGTACGAGTACGGTCATGTGTTGGCGTATCAACATGAAACCAATTTTTTTTTTATTAAACCAGCACTCAGGGGATGAACCCTACTCATGCAGTGCATTGTGCAGGTTTAGGAAAGGTGGAAAGAGGGAAGATGCGAACGTTAAAGAAACGAGTTGCAGCTGGTGACTATAAAATGGCCAGTACTATACCTTCACCATTAGACAGTCTACTGCAATCGTATATTCTCAGCCATCAAATTTTTTACGACATTTTCATGTAATTTCCGATCAATTGTATAAATTTCCAATAAATCCTAACGTTGCTCAAACGTAAATCTATTCATTACTTTCGGTGGAGATAAAATATTTGTAACAGACTGGAATGGCATAAGTATTGCCAGATTCCAAATAACCAATGGTACAAATTTAAACCGATAGATGACCCACCCGATTTCATATAACAATTCTAACAGAAATGCTTCTGATCTTGTATTGTTGATCTCATACTGCTCATAAGAATCTTATGAACTGAATATAGAGTGCCAAGATATATTTCACTCATGCCAGTGACTACTTCTGACACTTTATATACTCAAACCACACTCCACACATTGAAATGGTGGCAATTGAAAACATGATGCAGACAACATTTAAAAGGAGGACGTTTTTGAATGATCATAAATCCAATAAAATGCAGTAAAGAAAAAAATAAAAAGCAATCGCATGAAACCAACAAACAAACAACAGTACGCAATGCGAACGAACAACATACAGCAAATGTTGCACACAATATATTATCAACAGCAAAGAAATCTATGGGCTCCACCAAAACGAAAAAGAAGGCATGTAAAGTGGAAGGAAGTCATACTTTAAAGTAAAGCTACAACAACAACAACAAAAACAAACGAATTCTTTAAAAAAAACTCTAAAATAAAGGAAATTTACACGAAAGGCTGGCTTTCCCATCATTTATTCGTTTTATCATGGCTTCACTGTATCCGTATGTAGTTGTTTACGCATTTTCACCGCCAATTCATTGATTTATGGTGTTAATGCATGCGTGCCAAAGTAAGAAGAAGAAAAAAAATGGTTATTCATACTCAAAAATCGTTTTGGAAGATGTTGATGATGTTGTCGTTGGTGGTTGGTTGGTAAATAAAGTGAAGCATTTGCAAAAAGGTGTAGGAGTTTAGAGAGCACAATAAACGGAACCACATTTTTAAGCAATTTATTATCTAAAAAGCAAATGTTTTTAAACACATAAATTTTAAAATGTTTAACATTTATCTCTAAGACAAATTATTTGTTGCATCCCTTTCATGGGGAACAGTGTCAGTACACCGTAACAATTTTTAAAAGGTTGGGTAAAAAGGCTTAACAGTGACTGAAGCAGAAAAAGTTCAAATTGTTTTCGATTCAAGCAACAAAATAGTTTCAAATGGAAAAAGGGACACTAAAAAGGTTTAGTACGATCATATAGAAAAGTAAAGTATAGGGGAACACTATTTGGGAAAATATCCTTTTAGGATATAGTATATGAGGATAGGATAAAGCTGCAGTACAACACTAGCTCAAAATATCACTAGAATTTGCTGATAGAAGTCCACAGAAACTTTGTTTCCAATTTCGAAAAAAGGGATCAAAGGATAAAGTTATTTTAAAGAAGGTTTCAAAGCAACTTGTAAGCTAGATAAGCATGCAGGTTGCCGGTCATTTAGAAGTTACATAGGTTAGACCAATACCCTTAAATTTGAACATAGAAAGCTGCACAGTATCTACTGTCAATCAATTTATTACAAATCCTGTGTTGCGGACTATCTTCTTCGTCTTTGTTACCTCTGTAATAGTCATTATGAGGTATTTCCAGTCTTCTGTGCTGAACATCTAGAGGCCAGTGTCATGTTAGCACTGATATGAAAAATCTAGACAGAAACTTAAAAGGTTTATTGCAAATTCTCTTCTGCACAAAATGAGGGCTGCTTTACATTACAACCCTTCAGTCAGGATTTCGACCTAGCTTTCACATCACATAGTGTATACATACATACCAAAGATCAGCAACGAATAGTTTTTCGCAATGAATCGAATCGTTTTTAAAGATTGTTGAACATAAAGAGCGATAATGCTTAATCTGTAAATGGAGAAAGAAAAAGTTTCAACATTATTGCGCTGTCAGTCTGAATATCCATTCACAATTTAACGAGTGTTTGGACACAAAGGCTGATAGAATGTCTACACTGAGGAAAATTTTAGACAATTTTGTAGTTACTTGTATTCATACCAGCGATCAGCAATGAATCGTTTATCCGCTACTCATAAGTACTCATACAATTTTGAGTATGAGTAAATATGAGTAATATAAGTATAAGCAGCAATGAGTATGAGTGCAACGTTGACATCAAACCCACGTACGTTGATATCAAACCGCCTACTCATTATCATTCATAAATTTAGAAAAATTCTTATTTTACTTATAAGTCATTCGAGTGACTCAAATCATTTATCAAATTTTATAGCCTTTGTTGATGTTGCATATACAAACAAAGAAGAAAGGAAAGACAAAGACAACAAGCAAAGCGTACACACAATCTTTCTGTGAGTACTGCAGTGCTCGTATGCGAATCATACTTATTTTATGCTTCGTGTAAATGTTAAGTAGAAACGTGTCGAAGTCAATAACATCATGCGTATTGTTCCAACTTTGAGTATGAGTAGTATGAGTATGATATCAAAATAAGTATGAATGCGTATAAGTATCAGAAATTATAAGTATGACTCGAATCTACTCATCGTTTTGAATAATCGTTGCTAATCTTTGATACATACATAATTGGTCATTACAACCCTTCAGTCAGGATTATTGATCTAGTTTCTCACACCACTTATGTTGCGTGTGTTGTAGCTAGTTAAGTTAATAGTAAACAATTTAGTCCAAAGGCGAACTGTTACCATAATAGTGACCAAAGGATTTGATGATTCGTTGAGTTGTTTGAATATGTAATCATATTTTTATAGCTCCAGTTCAGGCCTATTGGTCTCTTAAAAATTTACATGTAGAAGAAGCAGAACAAAGTTTGCCCTTAAACATGATCAAACTCCATCATAGGAACTCCGTCCATCGTAGGAACTTCATAGCAGTTATAACTGTTTACTAACTTTGCTCGGAAGCTGGGAATATTTCATATTAACTTTGGCAAAAGTCGGACTACTGAAAGGACTATTCAGAATGTGGTGTATATATTCAAGTCCACTGCGTCAGTAAACGATCGACCAACATCACCCGTAAGTTGGCGAGTAATCAAAAAATTGTACAGAATAAATGTGGGAGTCAATCTTTTGTCGCTTATAAGTAATAGGCCTTTTACAGACTACAACTTGGTGACTTTCGAGTCATGATTCAAGAACTGCAAGTAAACTATCATTTGAGTTCATTGAATGGGATCTGAAACAGCTGAAAACTGAGCTTTACTTTTATCGAAATATTATTTTCAACGATTAGGCCCATTTCTGGATGAATACGTTCGTGAACAAATAAAATTGTTGAATTTGCCACGATATCAATGCACATGAAATCCAAGAGTTTAAAATGCTTACAGAAAAATCACTGGCTGACGAATACTCGGTTCATATTTCTTTGCGAACTTTGCATTATAGGTCTGTGATTACCAAGTTATTTTGGCCTGAATTAGACGATCTGGATACCAAAATCATGTGATTTCATTAGGACAGCGCTCAGTAATTATCAGGACAAATGTTAATAAGAGAAAAACTGAATCGTGCATCAGACTGTTTAATATAATAACCACAGGTTGACAAACAATCTTTTGATAGGGGACTGTGGACTTAGAGTATACTTTTACAAAGTGGAAGTTATCTCAAAACCAACATATAGATTCTGCGACAGTACTACACTAGATATTCTGCACGAGTGATTTGACGCATTGTTCTCTCAGATGGAGGTGAAGTGCAATTTAACTGCCTTAGACTTTTCTTGTGGAGTTTTCTTAATTCGGAGGTTTATGTAGTTGTATTTCGGAAGTTGTTAGGTACATTCCAACGACAGTTCATTCACGAATAAAAATTTCTATTGTATGTCACACCCATACATACATAACATAATTGGCCATTACAACCCTTCAGTCAGGAATTACGACCTAGCTTCTCACACCACTTATGTTGTGTGCGTTAATTTTATACATGAGGGGCGGAACCTATAGTTTAAAGTCAACTCCGCCCGACAGATTTTTGAGAAGCTTTTCATGGCAATTTTTACTCTCAGAATCATTGCCAGAAATCTGCTGAGAGGAAGTTGCCGAAGAAATATTTTTCGTTTTAATGTCTGACCTGGGATACGAACCCGGGTCTTGCGTCTAATAAGCCAACACACTACCCACTAGACCACGGCGACTTCAACACTCATACTTTATTTTATTTTTAAATGTAAAGATAGAAAGTACTTAATAAAAGACCTGATATTTCTACGTATTAATCAGTTATACATTCGTCATATTTACAACAACAACTTGTTGATATCGATAACGAATATTTATTAAACTGACAACATTTAGCTGTCATTTGTACGTCGATTAGACTTAACTTTAAGCCTTTAAGCTAAAAGGCCACAAAACAGCAGCAGCAACAACAGAAAAAAAATAAACGTTAAACAAATCAGTGTGTAACATAATTGATAACAAATTGTTACAATTAAAAAAGCGAAAACAAAATAGCCAACAACAACAACAATAGCAGCAGCAAAAAAAAAACATTCAATCAAATTAGATACAACGACAACAGCAAGCAACAAAACAACATTGAGATTACTTCTCTAATCACTTTTAAATAACATATTAAAACAACAACAACAATAACAACAACAAAAAAACATAAAAACGATTTAAGACAATTTAGTAGCAACAAAAAAGACAACAACAACAACAAAAAACTATTGGTCATTGTAGCTAGTAATACAATATTGATATGGTTGTTCTTATCGTTGTTGCTGTTGTTGTTGTTGTTGATTGAATAAAATTGTAATAGCCTTACGTATTATAGCCATTGTATGCATGTACGATCCCGTATTTAACAAAATGACAACAACTATTATAAACGATATTGTTGCAACAAGCAATACCATACCAGCAATAATAACAACAACAACAACAACAAATACCCATAAAAATGAACATATCGAGACAATATCAAATAAAAATGTACATATTTATGCAAACCAAAAGAAAAAAGAAAATCAAAAAAACAGCAAAAAAGCGAATATTTTTCCTACTTTTTTTCTTATTTAGTAAGTCTCTCTCTCATACAATATCGATGAAGAACAATTGAAAGACCAAAAAAAACCGAAGAGGAAAAAAAATAGTAAAATACAGCAGCAATAAAAATAATACACCAATGGGCTACTGTGTATGATTTTGTACAACATAAAGCAAAAAGTGTAAAGTAGCAACAACAACAACGTTAGCAACAATAGCCATGTTCAAGTTTAACTACTGAGTTGTGCATTACATTCCACATGTGCTTGATTATAGTGATGGTGATGGTGGTGGTGGTGGTGGTGGTAGCAACATGGTACGCGAGTATGATCGCTTGTTAATCGACCGGGCATTAGTTTATGTATCTTCCGAATTAGATGAATGTGGCACAAAAAAAACACACACAAAAACTTACGTGGCTGACTTCAGAATGAACCAAAATTATCTCCCCATTATGTCTTCCTAGCAAGCCTAACCTAGCGAAGGCATCCGCCGTCTCATAGCCCAGTATTGCGCTGTGACCCGAAACCCAGCATAGACGGATACGGTCCGGTCCAAAACTCTTCAACGACTCTTTGCACTCGCGAACGAGCAGTAATTTGCACCAGACCGACGCAATGGCCCTAAGGGCAGCCTGACTGTCAACAAAGATCGTGTAAGATTCCGAATCCAAAGATGGGCCACAAGCTATGGCCTCAATAGCCTTCAGTATTGCGAAAATCTCCGCCTGAAAAACGCTGCAGTCATCATTCAACCTGAAGTGGTGTGCACGACCGAGTTCCTTACAGAACATCCACCTAACTTAGGTTCGCTTTCAGGTGGCGATTTGACGGTTGGTCCTGACCCCCGGTCTGTCACCTCTATGGCCTCATCGATGGATGGGTCAGGAGGGAAGAGCAGAGACGTTGTGGGAACGGATCGGGTTGTTCTGTTTCTAGGCGTCTATGGCCTGCTGTGGACAGCAAGAGAACAGAGTGGCTGCTGGGCTTGGTTAAGGCCAGCTTAAGATTGGTTGTCGGTTTTATTACGGGGCACTGCGAGATTAGGTCGCTGACGGGGATCTGGAACAGATCCCAGCCGGACTATTGCAGGGTATGTTGCGATGAGGAGGAGTTGGAGACTGTCGAACATCTCCTTTGCTACTGCCCAGCTCTTGGCAGGTTGAGGACCCTTGGCAGGGCCTTCTTTGAGAACTTGAATTCTGTGTCGAGAGCCGACATTAAGGCTCTCCACAGATTCATTAGCAGCTTAGGCTGGTTGAAAGGTGCTAGGGCTTCATAAGTGTAGTCGCACTCTCAACCTCTATTGTTTTGTGTCTGTTTCTTTTCATGCTCTGTTTCCCATTCTCCCTCCCCTTCTCTACATTCCTATATCCTCCATTTCCTTCCTCCCCTAAGGACAATGTACAATGGGTCAATTTCGACCTCCGGGTACTATGCTTCTCTTGACCGACAGGCGCACGTCCTCTAACCTATGTCTTCCTATAGAGTGGAAAGCAATTAAACTCAGGAAACTTCCTGCATACATACATACTAGAGGTGTGCACAAGACATATAAAATTGCACTCTATTGCATTTTTCTCAAGACCGAATATTGATTGTAGCTGCAAATATTAATAAGTGTGAAGCAAAGAGTACAAAAAACAACTGCACTCGTAAACCATTGTACAACAGTATAAAGAGAGTTGTCGGAAGAGCACAACAAAAATATTGTACTCTTCATAGAGCCACAACGTGCATTTCTTTGTTTGCTCTCAGCAACCGAACATCTTCGTAGACGCCAGCATTGCCAGTAACTTTTGTAAACTTTTTATTTCTGGGGAAAAACCTTTTTTTTTTTGCATTACTGATATTCATATGGCAATACTGAAAATGTAGCTTCAGTAGTAAAATATGCTCTTAGAACACAAAGCATAGTTCTATTACTTCACAGGCAAACGAGTGCTGTTGTATACATTGACTAAATGAGAAATACAGATTTCAGTGCACTCGTAAAATCAAGATCAACAGAAAAGAGTACACTACAGTATTGCATTCGGTAAAGGGTAAGCTAGCAGAATGTCTTGTGCAGACCTCTAGTATCTACATAATTACTGATTACAATCCTTCAGCCAGGATTGCAACCTAGCTTAACTCATCACTTACATATTTTGTTTGCATTTATTTTATACATGAATGGCAGGACCTACAGTATAAAGGCGACTCTGAAAGAAGGATTTTTGTGATACTTTTCATGGCAGTTTTTTATTTATTCTCTGAGTTTTGACCAGAAATCTGTAGAGAGGAAATCGCCGAATAAACATTCGTTTTTTTTATTTCGTTGTATTAGAAATGTCTGGGCTGGGTTTTGAATCGAGGCCTCACGTCTCATAAGTTAACATAGTACCTACTACACTACGACAACTTCAGAAAGCATCCTACTATTCACTAAATACAACTAAAAATAGAGAAGTCACTTACACTAAAACTCTAAACGATAAGAAAATGTCTTTACAGCCAACCAATTTGTCAGCCTATGTGATATATGCACGGCAAAGAGCAAACAAACAAGCTTGCGAGGAGAAGTGCTGCCTGAGTAAAACCAGATGTTCATGCTCACCCCCAGAAAGTGAACCTAACCACTCTTTAACTAATCTTTGGGCTAGCATACGAGCCGTGATTTCCATTAGACCGACGCAATGGCCCTTAGGACAGCCTGAATGAAGATCATATATCATGATCATGAAGATCATATAAGATTCCGAATCCGAAGTAGACTTACCAACTATGGTCTCGATAGCCTTCAAGATTTTGAAGATCTCTTCCTGAAACACACTGCGGTAATTTTTAAGACCGAGTTCGCTACAAAAATCCACAGCACCTGTATCTCGCCTTTCTGCCCCTGGAGTACCCCAACATTCCATAGTGCCATATCTGGCAGGAACATAGCCTCAGGCGCAATATAATCGGTGGCTTTTTCCGAATGTCCGTACCTCCTCTCAGGAAAAGCGACAGACGTATGTCACTATGGGCTGCACAATGTTTGAAAAATTGATTTAATATCATGAATCAAACTTTACAAGAATACCCTGAGGTTGGCAAACAGTCTTTTGATAGGACACTGTACACTCAGCGAATTCTTACTCAGAAAAGAAGTTGCCTCGAACACAACAAGAAAATCCCGTGATAATATGAATGATTCGTTGGAATATAATCTTGGAATCTGTATAACATTAATGAATACCAATACGAAACACGTGGGTGAATTTCAAGTGCTAGACAGAGAGTTGTCATTGTTAACATCGAGCAACATTCTAAAATTTGTCAGGGCAATACGTTTGGAGGAGACATTATAGGGATACTCTATAAAGTTTGAGCGTGATATTAAGACACGCCTTCACCACAGCTATGAAACACATAATCATGAAGCATTAGTTTACACTTCAAGCCAATTACGGCTCCTGAAGGTATCCAAAAAAAATTTTTTTTCGCCACAGCTTATCGTCCAATATGCCAAAACCCTACTTACTAGACTACGGTGACTTTAATCAGAATCAGCATTACATACTTGCATTATAATTTACTGTTTGATGCGGTTTATATCTCGGGCGGCAGGATTGAGCTATGAGCCGTTGTGGCACACCATATTCGATAATTTAATTGGTAGACGTACTCAGAAGATAAAAATGAGCTGCGTAACTTCTGCAGCACGAATTTTATGGCGCTCTTCATTTATTAGTCAATTGATGGAGATATTGTAAGTCCTACTATGCAGCAGAGCTCAGCAATAAATATTCAAAACGATGAGTAGATTTGAGTCATACTTATAATTCATTCATACTTATTTTGATATCATACTCGCATTAATCATATTCAAAGTTGGAAGTACTAAGACTTTGTCTTTCCTTTCTTCTTTGTTTATATATGCAACAACGACAAAGGCTGTAAATTTTAATGAATGATGCGAGCCACTCGAATTACTTATAAATATTATAAGTATTATAGTATAGAAGAATTTATGAATCAGAATGAGTAGGCCTATGAATCAAACATTTTTCGAATGTTGTTGTGAGTTTGATGTCAACGTTGCACCTATACTCATTGCTACTTATACTTATAAATCAATGTTGTTGTGTAGCGAATACGAATGAATCAGAGTTGCTGAATTTTAATTCTGTTGATTCACTCATACTCATGAGTGCTTATGAAAAATGATTCATTGTTGATATCTGCTATGCATTAGGACATGACACAAGTTTATTTACCCTGCAATAATGTTTGTACACTTGTAAACTAAATAACAAAAAATCATCAGAAAACATGAGAACTCTGTACCATGGAAGATAACTGCATTTCAAATCCACCCACTTGTTGGTGCATGTATACAAAATATCTGCCACCATAATACATGAGTTACCAGCAGATAAAAAAAATTCTATTCTGTTCTTAGCAACATGATGTTGTCAGTCTTTGGAGCAGCAACCATAAGTGATTTCAATGTTTTATTTTTTTTTTTTGTACTGCAACAACGGCCTCATGTTGCAGTCTTAAGCCACCAGCATCGTTGGCCACAAAAGGCGACTTATCACAGGCAGCCAATGTCTGCATGCAGGTGGTGTAAGGTGAATGAGGTGAACCCCGATCTAAAGACGAAAATGAATATGAAGTAGAAGGAATAGCCAACAAACGAGGACAACGACAACGACAACAACAATAGAGAAACCATAAGAACATGACATCTTAAAATGTTGTTTGTTAAAGTACACAACAGTACGAGTACAAAATCGAACCCTCAATCTTATGGCTTATAGTGTTTGGCAGTATTTGTTTGGTTTTTTTTTTTTTTGTTTTTGCTCTCCACTTCTAGGGTACCTTCAAAGTGTTTATAATTTCTAACATGATCATGTAGCCCATGGATGAGATAGATATTCAATAAGCCATACAGCAAGCCATAGAGTGTTTCATATGCCACAGTATGTTTTGGAGTAGCAATAGACACAATTTTGTTGTTCAGCGTAATACATGTTTCTGTTCACATTTACAAGATCATGTACCTCTGCTTCTTCTTCTGCTTCTTGTTCTCCGTATTTTGTTATTTTAGGATGCAGCATCAACAATTGTTCATGCAATTCCAAAGATGTTATTGTTTAAAGATTCTTGTTTTTTTTTTCTTTGTCTTCCATGGTACTGAGGTCGTTATTAGATGTTGTTTAAATAGTAGAAAGAACAAAAAAAAACAAAAAAGCACACAATAAAACACACAATGTTTGTAACAATTTAAACTATTTGTTAGTTTTAATGCTTAACGTAGTGTTCATAAATGGTGACACAAAACATTTATGTCGACATGTAATTCGAGGTGTTCTTTTGACTTGTCTACGAATTCATGTTCTACTTGGTTTTGTAGCAGCAGCCACTTGGTTATATTTCATGATGGTGATGATGCTGATGATGGCAAAATGTATACGAATGTTCCGAAGTACCCTACATTTAAAATAAAAATTATTTGCATTGCCTTGGCTTGAACCTTTTTTCCGATGAGGAGGAATAAATACACCTAGTCGCACCGTAGGGGAATTCGTCACTATCCCCCGTGTGTGAGGCCCTCACTCACTAAATCTCTTTCTGCTCTTTTGTATTCTTCGTGCTGACTCCAGAACTACTCTGGTACTACTGCGAAGTGGAGTCCTTCTGACCATTTGGCCTCTTTATATCCATATCCGCACCCGGATTAAGCAACAGAATCTGAGAAGGTATTATAACATCCATTCTAACTCCCTCATCCAAATCAAATTTCTTAGACTTCAATGCAACTGGCTATGCTATTCCAATTTTCTTCGCTGTTTAAAATTACATCGCAAAAGTTTTCGACAATACAAACACCGACTTTGGCCTCAAAATTCATTCTTTCTAAACTTCATTTCTTACAATAAAAGAAACTGTATTCCGCATCATCATCGCCGTGGTCTAGTAGGTAGTGTGTTGGCTTATTATACGAAAGGCCCGAGTTCGTCATCATCAAGACAAAAATATGAAAATATTTCTTCGGCGACTTCCTCTCTCAGCAGATTTCTGGCAAAAACTCTGAGAGTAAAAATTACCATGAAAAGCTTCTCAAAAAATCTGCCGTTCGGAGTCGACTTTAAACTGTAGGTCCCGCCAGTCATGTATAAAATTAACTTACACAACAAGAGTGGTGTGAGAAGCTAGGGTGTTGTACAATGGGTCAATTCGACCTCTGGGTACTGTACTTGTCACAGTAAACAAATTCAAGTCCTCTAACCTAACCTAACCTATCATCAATCGATGCATTATTATAAATGCACCGCTTAGAACTAGGCAACTTAAATGGCATAGAACAAACAAGTTTTAAAAGTTTACCTCCATCTTTATAAACGATTTGACTTCATCTAATCTCATATAGAAAATTCTCGTGTCACGTGGTTAAACTCCTCCGAAATGGATCGACCAATTTTCATGAAGTTTTGTGTGGGTAGCTCTGAGAATCGGACAACATCTTCTATTTTTCATATCTCTAAATGTTAAGGGGGCGTGGCAAATCGTTAAAATTGAATATTTAGATACATATTGATTGTAGACGAATAAAATTTGGTGAACAAGTTCGTAGAGTCGATATCGACAGAACCATCAAAAATGGGCGTGACAACGTGAATCCCCCCCTTCAAGTGTTACTTATAACTCTTAAACTAATAACCCAATTTTTACCATTATTTTTTTGTTCGAAAACTTATCAGGTTTAGATGGTTTGGAAAAATTCGATATAGCAAAAAATAGGCGTGGCAAACCTTTAAAATTGAATATTTAGGGACATAATAATCGTAGACGACTGCAATTTGGTGAGTAAGTTCGCAGAGTCGATATCGACAAACTCACCGAAAACAGGCGTGGCAATCCTCCCCCTTTACGAAATACCTATAAGTCGGCTATTTCGATGGTTGATAACTACATATGTGTGTGGATATATAACACGTATGTCTGTTAGTTTTTGTTTTAGAGTAATTACAACAACTACAACTTAATCAGCGCTTAGTGGAGCGTATTGCTATAAATATATATTGTGACCTGTTTTGGTCAAGAAAAAAAATCAATTTTGAGTGGGACGAAGTTCGCCGGGTCAGCTAGTCTTTATATACGATCAACATGCAGTGGATGGTGCCCTACTTATATTTTTTAAATAGGGAGGGAGAAAACACCTAGAAAATACGAAAAGCCGTTTTTTCAAGTTATGAATAGCTCAGAATAATTTTAGCACATGAACTATGTATGCAGAAATGTTTTAAAGCTTTTTTTATCCTGAATGGGGTCAATTCTAGAATGAGGGAACTATTTCGGTTGAGAGTAACTAACTTAGTCTTACTGTAAGCTTCACCAGCATGGGACGGAATATTTAGTAGAAACTGTTTATGGATGATTGCAGGAATTATATTCATAGATATCAGGGCAAAAGAATCGACCGACTTATGCCAACTATTATCCTGGAAGACCCAGAAGTTATAAGACAATACATACTAATTCGACCTAGCTTCATATACCCCACCGTTTTTATGTGTTAATTTTGTATATATAAGCGGAGGGATATATAGTTTAAAGTCGACTTTAAAAAACAAATCATTGAGAAACTTTTCATGACAAATTTATTTATGCTCAGGTTTTTGGCTGAAGAGTGGCAAGAAGAAGTTGCCGAATAAATATTTACCGGCGTATGAACCACCGGAGCCTGTCTAATAAGCAAATATATTATCTTCTAAAGGCTAGATAACCTCACTGACCAAACGAAGCGGAAGGTATTTTTTGTTCTAATATGGAAAATTAAAAAAAAAAAAAATTAAATGAACGAATGAAAATGGAATTCATTATCCGTCCCTTCATGATACTATAGAATGTGATAAAGATAATGTCACCATTTGAGAAGAATTGGGAAAATGTCTGCGTAAGTAATCTGTTGAGATAGTGGCGGATTTGAAACACAACAGCCTTAAGGATCTAATAGGATTCACGGGTATATCTCTAGCAGAGTACGTATCTAAAGGACGTCATGTCATTTTACAGTATAATAGTGGTGGAATATAATATTTTACTTCACTTCTCTTTTCTTTCCCTTTTGTCTTCTCTATTTCTTCCATTTTAATAATAATAGGTAAAAAATATGTAAGTAAAAATGGATTCAAGTCCGATTCCTTAACTATGCTCAGTTTATGTGAGTATCCCAAAACATTATCTGGATTATGTCTGGGCAATTTTACAGAAAGGAAGAACTAGGTTAACAAATAAGATAGGTTCAAATAGATTAAAAGTTTGTGATTGTAATGGCTTGGATTATCGCAAGTTCACAAATGGACATAATGGCCTTAATCGTATATAGCCAATAGGCAAGAGTACGTTTTTCGAGTGTCGAAGGAAGCATTCAAGTTCCTTGGTTTTATAAACGGTGCAGAAAACACTTCACTACATCTGACCTTCTTACTATTTACCGGCCTTTATCCGACCCCGGATGGAGTACAACTCTTATGTATGGGCCGGTGCTTCAAAGTCTATTTTGAAGCTTCTCGATCGCGTACAGGAGAGGGCGAAGGTGTTTATTAATGACAGTAGGCTATCCAACTCTATTGATTCGTTGGAGCATCGTTGCAATGTGGCGTGTGTTTCATTGTTCTATCGGTATTATAATGGGAGGTGTTCTCGAGAGATAAGGGGCTTGGTTTCCGATAATCACATGGGATTCGAGCTTCTCGCAGAACACATCCTTTTGTGGTTGATTGTCCAGTGAACCGCACAATGCATTACGGGGAGAATTCATTTTTTGCTCGTACTGCTCGCTTGTGGAATGATCTTCCTGCGAAGGTTTTTCCCGTCAATTACGATATTGGTTAGTTTAAATCAAATGTCCACAAACACTACTCCCTCTTTCCATCTTCCTATAACCTTTTTTCCTAAACCTGCACAGTGCACTGCATGAATAGGGGCCATCCCCTGAGTGTTGGTTTTTATTAAAAAAAAAAACAAATTATCTGGTGTATGTCTCGGCAATTTTTCAGAAAGACCGAACTGGTACTTAAACTAGCAAATAAGAAATTTTCTTATATTTAAGTTAACTATCGGGCTTCGAATAAGAGTAAACGTTTGTAAACGAAGAATATTCATTATAGGCTCCAGAAAAGGTTATTTATTTATGCTGTAATAAGAATACAGACTTCACCTTCATTCATCATATAATAATATCAGACCCTTGCATGAAAATCCTATAAAGGGAGCATATGCCACATCCTGTTAGGTAGGCAAACAAGTCTTCTTGAAGTCTAGTATTTTTTATAGATAGCTCTTCATATAGTCGAACTATTCCAATGCTTTTTTCATTGTCTTTATCTTATTCTTGTTTGTCGTGCTTCTGCTAAGATTTGGTTACAGTGTCATGATAGTTGTTGTTGTTATTTTTTTTTTTTTTTTTGTTTTGTTTTATTCTACAACAGTTTGGCATGTTAAATAGTTTCGTTACCATTAGCTACTGATTATTTGCCAGTTGACTATTGCATTCGACTTCTTACTGTTCGTTTCGAAATTGTCTTTTTCACACTTACATAAATAAAATTGTTATAACTTTGTTAAAATTGTCCGTAAAATTGTTAACATGTTTGGTTCTTTAGTGCAGTCAAGTAGAACTTTACATAGGCTAATTACAAAACGTTTTTTTTTCTTGTTGGCATTCATCCTTCATGCAAGGATAAAGTAATGACGTTGCACACAAGTAGCTTCAAAGTCGATTTGCTAATGTCAACTTCAGGAAGACAAATCAAATCGAAATACATACGCCAGTGCTTATTTTTGCCTTAATCTAAATGGCAATAGATATTACAACTCTTCAGCTAGGATTGCGACCTAGCTTCTCATACCATTTATGTTGCATGTCTTAAAGTCAGAAAACTCTTTCATAGGTTAGGTTAGAGGACGTGCACCTGTCGATCAAAACAGTACCCGGAAGTCAAAATTGACTCATTGTACATTGTCCTTAGGGGAGGAAGCAAATAGAGGATATAGGAATGCAGGGAAGGGGAGGGAGAATGGGAAACGGAGAAAGTAAATGTAAAGTAACAGACACAAAACAAAAGAGGTTGAGAGTGCGACAACACTTATGAAGCCCTAGCACCGCTCAACCAGCCCAAGCTGCTAATGAATCTGTGGAGAGCCTTGATGTCGGCTCACGATACAGAACTCAAGTTCTCAAAGAAGGCCCTGCCAAGGGTCCTCAACCTCAACCTACCAAGGGCTGGGAGATGTTCGACAGTCTCCAACTCCTCCTCATCGCAACATACCCTGCAATAGTCCGGCTGGGATCTGTTCCAGATCCCCGTCAGCGACCTAATCTCGCAGTGCCCCGTGATAAAACCGACAACCAACCATAAGCTGGCCTTAACCAAGCGCAGCAGCCACACTGTCCTCTTGTTGTCCACAGCTGGTCATAGACGCCTAGAAACAGAACAACCCGATCCGTTCCCCCAACGCCTCTGCTCTTCCCTCCTGACCCATCCATCGATGAGGCCATAGAGGTGGCAGACTGGGGGGTCAGGACCAACTGTCAAATCGCCACCTGAAAGCGAACCTAACCTAGCGAGGGCATCCGCCGTCTCATTGCCCAGTATTCCGCTGTGAACCCGGAACCCAGCATAGACGGATACCGGTCCGGTCCAAAACTCCTCAACCACTGTTTCATAACAATTTTATTTATTCTCAGAGTTTTTGCCAGAAATCTGCTAAGAGGAAATCGCCAAAGAAATATTTTCATATTTTCGTTTTTAAGTCTTAAATGGGATTTGAACTTGTACCTTTCGTCTAATAACCCAACACACTACTTAATAGACTACGCCGATTACAATTCACCAAATTGGCTGTAACGTGTATGTTTCCCTCACACTATACAAATTCTAAATCACTCAGAAACTCATTCTTCTCCACTCATTTCAACATACATGCTCAGGACCTCTCTGAATAATTAGGCAAGGCAAAATTCTCTCATAGTAATCATAGAATGACATCAGTGGCAAATCAACATTCGTTCTACTTAGTTTCCCCTATTTTAATCTACTTTCCTGACAACAACGTCATGCGTATTGTTAAGTATGAGTACGATGCATACATACATAATTGGTCATTACAACCCTTCAGTCAGGATTATTGACCGACCTAGTTTCTCACACCACTTATGGTGTGTGTAATAATTTTATACATAAGTGGCGGGACCTACAGTTTTAAAGTCGACTCCGAACGACAGATTTTTTTTTTGAGAAACTTTTCATTGCAATTTTTATTTACTTTTTGTATTTTATTTTGATGTCTGGCCTGGGACTCGAACCCTGGCTTTACGTCTAATAAGCCAGCACATGAATAGCCTCAGTTTAATAAGTATTAAGTCTTTTGACTTAAGACTCAAAGAGTACATGATCAGTATGAAGATCGACACGAGCCCAAAATGTAGACCCTGTGCTGAGGATAATAAATCATCAGAATTCATATTAAGATCGCCACGGTATATCTGAGTGAAGCACATTTGAAAGCTACAATTATTCATGATTTCGGCACATCAATCAGATTGAATTTAACCCAGGTCATGGGTTTATGTAAGTTTTGAGGACTATTGTGGTTTGTAACTAATTTGCATACACCTACGACTTAAGAAAATCCCACAAGGAATTGCATGATTTCGGTGACGAGTTCATATCATAGCCTCATGAGATGATCATGACCGCAAATGACATAAGCTGTGTGACAGGAAGCACCGTCCTTTTGAAATCATATGTCGTCTATTTCAACTTAAAAGTTGTTTTAAATCAGTAAAATGTTCATCGTTAACAGTGATAACCTGGATAACGTCATTTTCAAAGAAATATAATGCCGCCTGCCCATATTCTATGGCAAACAGTGAGTGACTGGGAATGTATTGGATACTCCTGGATTGCATATGGAAAACGTATGTATTTATTTAGATTTGAGCCTCATCGCTGAAGGTAACTTTTCATGGCAATTTTATTTACTCTCAGAGTTTTTGCCAGAAATCTGCTGAGAAGAAATCGCCACAGAAATACTTTTTTGTATTTTATTTTGATGTCTGGACTGGGGTTGGAACCCTGGCTTTACGTCTAATAAGCCAACACACTACCTACTAGACCACAGCGATTATATGAGTACGATGAGTACTTTGAATATGAGTAGTAAGAGTATGATATTAAAATAAGTATTAATGCGTATAACTAACAAAACTTATGGGTATGATTCGATTCTCTGATCTGATCTCTGCTGTTTTTGTCTTTGTCTTTTTTTTTGTAAATGCAACAGCAACTAAGACTCTAAATTTTGATAACTGATTCGAGTCACTTGAAACATTTATGAGTATTATAAGTATTTTTCTAAAGTTATGAATCTGAATGAGTAGGCTTATGAATCTAACATAATTCGAATGGGTAACATAATTCATTTGTCTTAATGTTCCAATATTTCCAATAATACTGAATTTCATTTCAAACGTTCACATTATAAAATTTTTATTAAAAAAAAAATTACATTGATTAACTGCTACAACTTACAAACATAAATACATACATACATATGCCACAATAAATTTATAGTTTCGTCTGTTCTTATTCCTTTAGCCATGCTGCCTCACAGTTGGCGAATTTATAGAATTCAACCGGCTCAGGATCATTCATATCGTCATAGTAATCGCAATCACGTGCCCAACATAAACCCAACTCCTGTTCAACCATAACATTTTTCCAAAAATCAAAAAACTTCTTTCTAAGCAATTCATCTCGTATTGCGGGTATCCAGTCATTGTAATCCCAGGGATTATGATAAACAGCATCTTTCTTGTATTCCAATAACAGATCAGCAGCTCTTTTATAATTTACAGCACTGAGTGTGGGTTCGGTGAATAGTATGTTCCAAATAGTTTCTCTTACTTGTTCAAAGACGGGTAAATAATCAGGGTCTATTGAGTTGATATGGACAACAGCTTCCATGTTATACTTGTAGTCCTCTACTGCATTCTCATGCGATATATGCCTTAAAGTTACGACGGGTTTAGATTCTTGCGTGCTAACTACATTTGAGGAGGATACTGCAGCTTCGTCATCGTCACCATTATCTTCTTCATCTGCATCTTCATCATCTTCATCTGCATGTTCATCATCTGCAACTGCATCTTCATCATCATCATCATCATCATATATATATTCAAATTCCTCATCATCATCTTCATCATCAGATGATGATGATTGGTCGAGTCTGATTCTCTTTACCTCCATTAGCCATGGAGCTACACAATCGGCATGATTATAGAAACTTTCAACCTCGGGGTCATTAAGGTCAGTAAATAAATCTGAATCCCTAGCACAACATGGACCCAATTCCTTATGCACTATCACATACCAAAACTGTAGCATATTTTTTCTCAATAATTCATTTCTTACATCGACAATCCATTTGTTATACTCGGTTGCCCCAAAGCGTCCGGAATCTTCCTTTAACATTGTCAATAATTCCGAACAAATTTCCGTGTTCAGAACAGAAAGTGTATTTGTTCGGTTATTGAATATCATTTTCCAGATTGTTGCTCGAGCAGCAGACGATATTTTCTTCCAGTATTCCAAAAACACTTCACGGCGCATTGCAATAGGTCTAACTTTCTTTTCTATCAATTTAACATAATCCCCCAATGGATTAGTTAAAGATATTTTTGGGTGAAAGTTTGCAATTTCTTGAGCTACCTTTTTACTCAACATTTTAAGCTTGAAATCAGAAATGCGATCGGTTCACGGTTCAATTGTTTGCGAATATAATTTAGGGAAATATGCAATCCGTAGATGTCGAAAAAAAATTGAGCATAGAGAGAGAAACGAAACTGAAATGCTGCCAAGTTAAGATAGATATAAAAATGTAATTATTTATTAATTAATTGTACCGTTAGATATCATAAAATGGGACTATAGCTTATGTTTACACCCGTCAAGTCTAATTCATCAAGTCTTCAGTTTTTGAGGTGAAGGTGCCAGACCATTTGATCAAGATCATATTTTGTCACGCATTTATAGCATTCATTTGAAATGGTGATGATACACGTAAACCGAAGTTTAAAAACAGAATTAAGCAAATCGTGTCATAACGATATATAAAAAATATGTCACTTGATATATTTTTGAGGTTATGACTCGATATATTGAAGAAGTAGACATGATCTGTATAAACCTGGAATTAGATAAAAGTGCTCCCTAATTACAATAGAATTTAATGGATTTTAATTCATTCATTAATTCATTAAAATTCTTCTTTAACATTAAAAAATTAAAATAATTGTAATCCTTTTTTTTATTTAATAAAAACCAACACTCAGGGGATGGCCCCTACTCATGCAGTGCATTGTACAGGTTTAGGAAAATAGGTTATGGGAAGGTGGAAAGAGGGAGAGTGTTTGTGGACATTTGATTTAAACTAACCAATATCGTAATTGACGGGAAAAACCTTCGCAGGAAGATCATTCCACAAGCGACCAGTGCGGGCAAAAAATTAGTTCTCCCTGTAATGCATTGTACGGTTCACTGGACAATCAACCACAAAAGGATGTGCTCTGCGAGAAGCTCGAGTACCACGCAAAAATATGTAATTATCGGGAACCAAGCACCTTATCTCTCGAGAACACCTCCCATTAGAGTACCGATAGAACAATGAAACACACTCCTCATTGCGACGGTGCTCCAACGATCCAATAGATTTGGATACCCTACTGTCATTAATAAACACCTTCGCCCTCTGCTGTACGCGGTCGAGAAACATCAAAATAGACTTTGAAGCACCGACCCATACATGAGAGTTGTACTCCATCCGCGGTCGGATAAAGGTCCTGTAAATAATAAGAAGGTCGGATGGAGTGAAGTATTTTTTGCACCGTTTTAAAAAACCAAGGCACTTGAATGCTTCCTTCGACACTCGAAAAATGTGATCGTTCCAACGAGCATCACAACTAATTCTCATGTCCAGAACATCAAGAGCATCCGCCTCCTCAATATTTACATTAGCCATAGATACGGTGTGTCAAAAAACAACATTGAGTCTTGCGCGCATTGAAATCGACCCTGTTCGCGCGGCCCCACTCAGAGATTGTTATCATGTCACCTGTGAGTGCATCATTCATGTTCGACCTCCTTGCCACAATCTCCAAAAGGCTCGGCCTCCGATCAAATGAATATGAATGACAAATGTTGCTGTCATCCGCAAAAGAGTAAATAGGATTCGAAGTAATAGATAAAAGGAGAATGAACAGAGCCTTGCGGTACCCCTGAATTTATACTGGACTCGTCGGAAAAGACGCCATCTATAACCACTCTAATAGTGCGATCTTTGTGAAAGCTCGATAAAAATCGAGAGAAGTGTCTACCAACACCGAAAGCAATTAACTTCGATACCAGAGCCTCATGCCAGACCCTATCAATCAAACGCCTTTGAGATATCCAGAGCTATAACCTTGGCTTCACCAAAGCGGTGAATGGAACCATGCCACCTTTCGGAGAGTAAAGCCAAAAGGTCACCAATAGAGAGCCGTTTACGAAAACCGTACTGACGATCATTTAGCAAACCGTTGGACTCCAAATACATCACAAGGTGGTGATTGATCATGCTCTCTATCACCTTTAAAAGAGCAGAACAAACAGCTATTGGGCGGTAGTTTTCAGGGTTATTAGCCTCACCCATCTTAGGGATTGGCGTGACATTAGCAAGCTTCCAACATGAAGGAAAAATACCGGCACGATACGACAAACAGAAAAGCTTAGCTAGCAGACGGGCCAACGTCGAAGAGCATTGTTTCAGGACCAGTGTTGGTATACCATCCGGCCCAGAAGACTTGCTCATGTTGAGATCCGCAAGAACCCTCCTAACCGCCCTGGCTCGAAAGAATATACTAGGCATAATCACTGATACTCTTTCAAGTTCTGGTAGTGGTTGAGTGCTCGCCGGTAGGTAAGAGTTACCTGCAAACAATCCAGCCAAAAGGTTCGCCTTCTCAATCGGATTAGTAAATGTTTTGTCATTCATTATAAGAATCGAACTAGCATTATTCCGCAAACTTCTAACAAATGACCAAAAGCTCTTAATAAATTTCTACAATCTATAGCCAGCATTGCCTTTAGATTAGACATCGACTGAAAAAAATAAGCAAAAGCGATCGGAAATATTGAAATACCACAATAATACAATTGCTTACTCACCCATCACATTAATATGTGCCTATTCTTACAAGTAAAAGTACCTGGAATTTGTTACGAGGAGATAAAGAATGCATACGTTAAAGAACGAAATGCTATTTTTAAAAGGTTATCAAAAGTAATGAAGAATCATACATATATTCCAATACTTATTTAGGAAAATAAAATTGATTTTAAAAATTATTTAAGTACTCTGGCTGACTTTGTATATACCGTGTATTCATTCACCTACCGCACTAATGAAGTACAAAGTACCATTTCGACGACCCTGGATTCTAAGTTGAAGTGGTCTCCAACGACATATTGTACTAACCTACTACTACTACGAATCGATGTCCATGAAAAAGTAAAAGGTAGGATCAAAATCTTGAAGACATTAGCTGGCCTTGGGGTAAAGTGAATAATTTTATTGTCATACAAAGCAATAGGGAGATCCATATTAAATTATGCACTGACAGTATGGGCCACCTCTATCCGCGAAACTTAATGGAAGTGTGTGGAAGTGGAAGAGAATATTCATTTCTGTGCTGAGATAAAGCTTTTAAAAGTCAAGACTTAAAGTATATGTAAATATTATTTAAAATAAATAATAATTTCAATAGTATTTTCATTAATTAAAATTATTTATTAAGTTTAATAATGTAACCATAAAGTGGTATAAACTAATGGTTACTTCGCTTAATGGCTAGCACCATCTACATTTGAAATATAAAACTAAAGGCTTAAAACTATGCAACTTAAACATTACAGCTTAAAAAATTTTAAATTGTAACAGCCATTTCCAATTAGAAACGTATCAATATGACGTCAGTTTTATCTATGTATGCACATGGATTTACTCAGCTGCACGTTTAGAACCATTGTATGCACATGCAATTGCATTCTTCTGACTCAATGATTTAACATTTCCGATAGTAATGAATTTAATTTGAAAAAGTTTATATTATACAAAGTTTTATTTTTAGAGAACAGATTAGTTGCTACATATATGATACAAAAAAGTTTAAAGAGATTACAAATATATATTCGTATTACGACACATTTGGTTTTATTTCTTTTGGTTTTTTATAAAATCCTCACCCACTTTGTAGAACTCATGCGGTCTAGGATCCTCCATATCATCAAAATAATCCGAATCACGAGCCCAACATAAGCCCAATTCCTTTTCAACCACTTCCTTTTGCCAAAAATCGAAATATTTCCTTTTTAGCAATTCATCACGGAACTGATGGAATCCAGTCGTTGTAATCATAGGGACTATAAAATATAGCATCTCTTTTGTAAGCGTATAAAAGGGCAGCTGCTTTCTTATAATTTTCCGTAGAGAGGGTTGGTTCACTAAATAGAAAATGCCAAATCATTGTACGAGCTTCAGCAAATATTGCTTTATAGGCCTCTTCATCGTCTCCATCAATATCACCTTGAGCATCAATATTGTGCTTGTAATCCTCTACAGCATTGTCGGGTGATATCTTCCTTAACTTTTTATCAGTTTTGGGATTTTCCGTACTTGTAAGAGCAGAGGCTATTAAAGCTGCAGCATTTTCTGATGTTACAGCGCCTTCGTTTTTCTTTTTCTCTTTTAGCCATGGTGCCTCACAATTGGCATATTTATAGAAATTTGCCGGCTCGGGTCTTCAATGTCATCAAATAAATCTGAATCTCTAGCCCAACAGGGTCCCAATTCCTTTTTCACCATCTCATCTTTCCAAAAGTCAAGCATATTTCTTTTTAATAATTCATCTCTTACCTTGACAACCCATTCGTTATAGTCGGATGCCTGGTAGAAGGCAGAATCTTCTTTTAACATTTTCATCAATTCAGAAGCCTTTTCCAACTGTTCTTTGGTGGGTGGATTTTTATCATTAAATAACATTTGCCAAATTGTTCCGCGAGCAGCAGCAGATATTTTCTTCCAGCATTCATCAAACACATTTTCAGGCACTATGGCGTTAACCCTCATCTTCTCTTCCATGAGTTTAGCATAATCCGCCAATGCATTTTCTATCGATATCTTTGCATCGAAATTTGCAAATTCTTGTGTAACCGTTGTAGTAGTCATTATTAAATCTGGGAAAGATTTTAAATCACAGATGTTACCGGTTCAATTGTTAAATAAAATTTAAACACTTCACGAAATTCTCAAACCGAAGATGATTAAAACCGCAGAACAATGGAAAAACAAAATAGAAAAATAAACAAAACAAAAACAATGTGAGTCATAATAGTACAATGCTGCCAAGTTTAAACTGAATGTTAAAGAAAAACGTTAATTTTAATTAATAATTTTTACCATACGACTCATATTCTTATATTAAGAATCAAATTAAGATGGAAATACACTCTAATAAGCGACATTTTTATTGTTCTGATATATAGTTCATTCGCATTGAATGTTTCTTCGATTTTATTAGACATTTTAACTTTTCTTGGAGATAAAAGGAAAGATATGCCTTTATGGCTACAAGCCAGGGATGGAAAAGTTGGTACAATTGTACTTTTTTTAGCACTATTTGGAAGTCAAAACAGTGCTTCTTGAGAGAAAATAATGGAAAAAATATATTTTACAACAGGACAATGCCAGAATTCATGTCAGCAGACAGAGGATGGAATGGTTCCGTAAACAATCCATTGAGGTTTTATCGTGGCCAGCTTGCTCTCCTGATATGAATATTATTATTGATTGCTCTAGTCTGTCTAATGGTGAAGGTATGGTACTGGCCATTTTGTAGTCATCTAGCAGTAACTCGTTTCCTTGCCGTTCCCGTCTTGAGGTAGGGCGTAAGTTTAAATCAATTGTCCACAAACACTACTCCCTCTTTCCATCTTCCTATAATCTATTTTCCTAAATCTGCTCAATGCACTGCATGAGTAGGGGCTCTCACCTGAGTGCTGGTTTTATAAAAAAAATCCATTTAGTTTAAGAAGAGTCTCCGCCTCTCTGTATCTAATCCTTCGTTGCATATATACATCTTACCAAACATCTCTTATAACTCACAGAAAAGTTCTGGCTCCACCTCTTCGTTAACTCTTTCGCTTGTTTGTTTTCATATTAAGATCTCCCAGCAGATAGAGCTGCCTCAGACAGTAAAGTACTATTTTGTATTTAACTCGAATACCCAAATGACGATCTAACTGTCAGATAGTATGGCAACGTTTCGTACTCCATAACTTCTATCCAAGTTGAATTGAATACATCTTTCGATGGCATAAACTTCCGTTGAAAATACACCTGCAGGTTTCCCAAAATCTCTTACTGAATTTTATATTAGTAGTGCATTTGCAGTTCTTAACATAAATTTCTACAATCAATAGCCAACATTGCCTTCAGATTAGACATCGACTGAAAAAAATAAGCAAAAGCGATCGGAATATTGAAACACCACAGTATACAATTGCTTATTCACCAATGTCTCACCACAACACATTAATATGTGCCCATTCTTACAAGTAAAAGTACCTGGAATTTGTTACGAGGAGATAAAGAATGCATACGTTAAAGAACGAAATGCTTTTTTTAAAAGGTTATCAAAAGTAATGAAAAATCATACATATATTCCCATACTTATTTAGGAAAATAAAATAAATTTTAAAAAATATTTAAGTACTCTGGCTGACTTTCGTAATAACATAATCTACTGCTCTCAACGTCAAAGTATGCCGTGTCTTCATTCACCTACCGCACTAATGAAGTACAAAGTACCATTTCGACGACCCTGGATTCTAAGTTGAAGTGGTCTCTAATGACATATTGTATTACTACTACTAATCGATGCCCATGAAAAAGTAAAAGGTAAGATCAAAATCTTGAAGGCATTAGCTGGCCTTGGGGTAACTCAAAGTGAATAATTTTATTGTCATACAAAGCAATAGGGAGATCCATATTAAATTATGCACTGACAGTATGGGCCACCTCTATCCGCGAAACTTAATGGAATTAAATTAAATTTTGCAGTGCTAGTATGGGCCTCCTTCATTCATAAAAATTAATGGAAGTATGTGGAAATGGAAGAGAAAATTCATTTCTGTGCTGAGATAAAGCTTTTAAAAGTCAAAACTTAAAGTATATGTAAATATTATTTAAAATAAATAATAATTTCAATAGAATTTTCATTAATTAAAATTAAGCATTTATTAAGTTTAATAACGTAACCATAAAGCGGTATAAACTGATGATTACTTCCGCTTAATGACTAGCACCATTTACATGTGAAGTATAAAACTAAAGGCTTAAAACTATGCAACTTAAATATTACGGCTTAAAAAATTTTAAATTGTAACATCCATTTCCAATTAGAAACGTATCAATATGACGTCAGTTTTATCTATGTATGCACATGGATTCACTCAGCTGCACGTTTAGAACCATTGTATGCACATGAAATTGCGTTCTTCTGACTCAATGATTTAACATTTCCGATAGTTTAATGAATTTAATTTGAAAAAGTTTATATTATACAAAGTTTTATTTTTAGAGAACAGATTAGTTGCTACATATATGATACAAAAAAAGTTTAAAGAGATTACAAATATATATTCGTGTTACTACACATTTGGTTTTATTTCTTTGGTTTTTTATAAAATCCTCACCCACTTTGTAGAACTCATGCGGTTCAGGATCCTCCATATCATCAAAGTAATCGGAATCACGAGCCCAACATAAGCCCAATTGCTTTTCAACCACTTCATTTTGCCAAAAATCGAAATATTTCCTTTTTAGCAATTCATCACGGACTGATGGAATCCAGTCGTTGTAATCATAGGGACTATAAAATATAGCATCTCTTTTGTAAGCGTATAAAAGGGCAGCAGCTTTCTTATAATTTTCCGTGGAAAGGGTTGGTTCACTAAATAGGAAATGCCAAATCATTGTACGAGCTTCAGCAAATATTGCTTTATAACCCTCTTCATCGGCACCAATAATATCACCTATCGCAACAAGATTGTGCTTGTAATCCTCTACAGCATTGTCGGGTGATATCTTCCTTAACTTTTTATCAGTTTTGGGATTTTACCGTACTTGTAAGAGCAGAGGCTATTAAAGCTGCGGCATTTTCTGATGTTACAGCGCCTTCGTTTTTCTTTTTCTCTTTTAGCCATGGTGCCTCACAATTCACATACTTATAGAAATTTGCCGGCTCTGGGTCTTCAACGTCATCAAATAAATCTGAATCCCTAGCCCAACAGGGTCCCAATTCCTTTTTCACCATCTCATCTTTCCAAAAGTCAAGCATATTTCTTTTTAATAATTCATCTCTTACCTTGACAACCCATTCGTTATAGTCGGATGCCTGGTAGAAGGCAGAATCTTCTTTTAACATTTTCATCAATTCAGAAGCCTTTTCCAACTGTTCTTTGGTGGGTGGATTTTTATCATTGAATAACATTTGCCAAATTGTTTCTCGTAGCAGCAGCAGATATTTTCTTCCAGCATTCATCAAACACATTTTCAGGCACTATGGCGTTAACCCTCATCTTCTCTTCCATGAGTTTAGCATAATCCGCCAATGCATTTTCTATCGATATCTTTGCATCGAAATTTGCAAATTCTTGTGTAACCGTTGTAGTAGTCATTATTATTAAATCTGGGAAAGATTTTAAATCACAGATGTTACCGGTTCAATTGTTAAATAAAATTTAAACACTTCACGAAATTCTCAAACCGAAGATGACTAAAACCGCAGAACAATGGAACAACAAAATTGAGAAAAACAAAACAAAAACAGTGTGAGTCATAATAACACAATGCTGCCAAGTTTAAACTGAATGTTAAAGAAAAACGTTAATTTTAATTAATAATTTTTACCATACGACTCATATTCTTAGATTAAGAATCAAATTAAAATGGAAATACACTCTAATAAGCGACATTTTTATTGTTCTGATATATAGTTCACTTCGCATTGAATGTTTCTTCGATTTTATTAGACATTTTAACTTTTCTTGGAGATAAAAGGAAAGATATGCCTTTATGGCTACAAGCCAGGGATGGAAACGTTGGTACAATTGTACTTTTTTTTTAGCACAATTTGGAAGTCAAAAACACTGCTTCTTGAGAGAAAATAATGAAAAATAGATTTTACAACAGGACAATGCCAGAATTCATGTCAGCAGACAGAGGATGGAATGGTTCCGTATTGTAAACGTTTTCCGAAACGAATTCCCCATTCTTGTTCGAAGAGTATATTCAAAATAACGGACAATTTATCAGTGCTGAAAATTAAAAATTAAAAACGATTGAAGAGTTAGTGAAAATAAACGGAGAAATATTAAATAATCTTTATAAGAATATCAAAGACCGAATATTTACTTTAATAAGGGGGGTTTACTAAGTTTTAAGTATAAATATTTTTGGTAAATAAAGCTTCTTATAGAACAAAGCTGAGACTGGTGCTATAATTTTGCAAAGACTAAAAATCTTAATTTTCAGTCAAAAAAAAATGTAAGTCAAAACTGCGCTATCAATTTTAAAAATTTACTGTTATTTTTGTTCTTATACATTAATACTATACTCAATGAAATGGATTGTCATTTATATTTTTATTAATTTACAATTAAAAAAGTTTAAAAAAGAAAAAAGTGAATTTAGTACAATCGATCTGAAAAAAGTACAATTTTTTATGAACATTAGTACAATTTGTGAAGACCCATCCCTGCGATGGGAAAAAAAATAAAAAATAAATTTACCACTCATGCATAGCCTTCTCTTAAATAATAGAAAATTTAAAAAAAAAATCTTTTTTATAATTTCTAGACAATCTTTCAACAATCTGAAATACGAGAGGAATCATTCCAATATTCTTACAAACAGGTGCGTTACTTCTTAATTAAATTAATTCTGAAATACAGGCTGTAAGAAGCAACATTTAAAGAAATTTTCAGGTTTTTTTAAGAGAAAATAACAGAATAAAATATGTCCTGTTACGTTGCCAGAAAAGGTCCCATGGTTTTCTCCAGCTTGGGAAAATGGGTTTATAATATGTCTGGATTCAATCAATATGGCTTGTACCGTGATGATTGCTTGGATGAAACCGATGATATTAAGGAAGCCGTGCGTCGTCTGCCACGCAAGTTGTATGATGAACGCAACTTCCGTATTTTCCGTGCTACGCACCTGTCCATGACCAAAACTGTATTGCCCAAAGAACAATGGACCAAATATGAGGAAGATGTTAAATACTTGGAACCCTACTTACAAGAAGTCGTTAAAGAGCGCGAGGAACGCGAAGAATGGATTGACAACCATTAAATCGTCTAACTGATGTTGTTTTGCCTTTAAATGTAAATTCATTTTGTAATTAGAAAAATATTTTCTTTCAAGAATTTCGCAAATATGATGCCCTTTTTTTTTTTTTTTTTTTTTTTTTTTTTGGCGTGTGAGGTAGGGTTCAAAATGCCTTCGCACTTACAGTGATCGTCATCAGCTGCGTCGAGTGGTGCTTCCACTAAAACAATCCCTCCTCCTTCTGGGGATACTCCCTTCCCGGGACGGCTATCTGCATTACTTCGGGAAGGGCCCAGAACGGCGTCCAGTTAAGGACCGTTTTCTACTCTCCCACGTCTGGGTACGCCATATTTGAAGCCAGCTTCATGCTATTGGCTCGTCTTCTCATGTATCATTCCGTTGTATTGCATCAAGGTCGAACTTCTTTCTGCGGAGTACATATTCAACGTATCTTCTCACAGCGTTCCATTTTATCTCACTTTCGAGCATTGCGTTCACAATGGTGTCGGGTGTAAATTCACCAATTTGTTCCATCAACATGTTCTTCTCGTCTTGCCATTTAATGCAATGGAAGAATGTATGTTCAACGTCGTCAATCATTTCCTCGCAATAAATACAGCTAGGATTAGTCACCTTGCCCATACGGTACAGGTATTTTCGGAAATAACCATGACCAGAGAGAAACTGGGTCAGAAAATAGTTAGTTTCCCCAAAGGTTCTCCGTATCCATGCCTCTATAGATGGGATAAGTTTATAGGTCCATCTTCCGCATGTTTCCTCGTTCCATCTACTTTGCCATCGCCGTAGTGTTTGAGATCTGAGATCTACGCTACTAATGGGAAGATTTTCCCTCTTCATTCTCCAAGATTTTCTTCGCTCAAATGCCTGCAGGTCAATAGGTATCTCACCGGCGATCACTAGGACTGCGGCGCCCGATACTGTGCGGTAGGCCGAGGCAACTCTTAATGCCGCTGTTCGCTGCACCGCTGCTAATATTTTTCGCTTAGATTTAATCTCCAGCGCATCTCCCCATATCTCGCTTCCGTACAGCAATATCGAGTTCGTCGCCGCCATAATCAATTTTCGTTTGGCTTGTGTTGGTCCGCCAATATTTGCCATTATCCTGCTTAGCATGCCCGTTAGTTTTGCTGCCTTGGTAGCTGCATGCTGTATTTGGGCCCAATAATTAAGTCTGCAGTCGAGTCTTATGCCCAGATATCTAACTGCCCTTTTTGTGACCAGTGATACATCACCTATCTGCATACCAATCTCGAGTGGGATGCGAGCCATTGTCATCAATATGACCTCAGTCTTGTTCTTTGCGAGCTCTAGACCATGATCCTCAAGCCATATCTGAGTCCTTATCATGACTCGATTCAGTTTTCTCCTGGCATCCTCAATGTCGCGCGCTGAAATGACTGACACTATATCATCCGCGTATCCCACGAGGTATGTGTCCTCTGGCATTTCTATACCTAAGATTTCGTCATAGCTCAGGTTCCAGAGATCTGGACCAAGAATAGATCCCTGAGCTGCACCAGACGTGATCTCCACGACCCTTCGGCCATCGGGTGTGTCATATAGAAGCTTGCGATCCTTCAGATAGCTGCGTAATATTCTCAGAAGGTATATAGGAATACGAAATCTTTCTCGTAGTGCCTTAATAATATCCTCCCATCGTAGGCTGTTGAAAGCATTCCTCACATCCAGCGTGGCAAGGACAACAATGCGCTTCGGATAGTGACGTCTGAGCCTTGTCCGTTCAACGCATTCCACTACATCCGCTATGGCACCAAGCGTTGACCTACCTGGTCGGAAGCCATACTGCCTCTCCGATAATCCACCAGCTGTCTCAATGGCCGCTGCCAGTCTGCGCTGGAGAAGTTTCTCCAATAATTTACCGGCACTATCCAGCATACAGAGGGGGCGATATGATGATGGATGTGTCGGGTCTCCTTTTCCCTTGCTGATCAGGGTTAATTTCTGCAGCTTCCATTGCTCAGGGAAGACACCTTGGGCAATGCAGGCATTGTACATTTCCAGGAGTGCATTTGGTCGATTTTCAGCAATTAATTTTATCACCTCGGCCGGTACTCCATCTGGACCGGGAGCCTTGTTTGCTTTGAGACTTTTCGCCGCTGTTATCAATTCTTCATCCGTGAAGGGTATTGGCGTATCAGCTATCGGAGGATCACGTTCCTCACGCAATGGTGGGTGCACGGGGAACAAATTCATCACTATATTGTCGACGGCGTCGCCGTCAAGAAGTGGCACAGCAGAATTTGCGCCCAGCTTTCTGGTCACAATTTTATAAGCTAGGCCCCAGGGATTCATGTTCAGTTCATTACGGAGCTCCTCCCATTTCGCCCTTTTGGCGGCTATAATTGCCTGTTTCAGTGCCCTTCGGGCGCGTTTGAAATTCTCAGCCTCATGTGCTGCATGACCATCTCTTCTAGCCCTAGTGTATCTTCTTCTGCACTGGAGGCAAGTTCGTCTGAGTTCAGCAATTTCAGGTGTCCACCAGTATACAGATTGCCTTCTGGGATGTTGCGATACGCGAGACATTGAGGCGTTGCAACCACGAATTATACGCTGCATAGTTTCGCTAGCCAGAGTAATAGCATCACTACTGGTTCGTGAAAGTGAGGTCTCATCGAATCTCTCCAATAATGCCGCGCTATTGAGACTCGCGACGTTCCATTTTCGCGTTCCCCTGGTCCTGGCTGTTAGGATAAGGTTCGCTCTTTCCGCGATTCGGAAACTAATGTAGTGGTGGTCACTTCCATTGTAGTCTTCAAGAACTTTCCATTCCGCTATTTTTCTGGCCAGATTTTCAGTCACCAAAGTGATGTCTGGCGTGGTATACTCGCATCCAGGCCGCCTGAAGGTTGTGCTGCCAGTATTCATCACTATGAGACCCAACCTTGCCGCCATATCCAGAATGCATCTTCCTCGGGTGTTCGTTGTCCGATCGCCCCATTCAACAGCTTTAGCGTTGAAATCGCCGGCCACTATGAACGGTCCACCAATAGCGAGTACTCTATCCTCGATAAAGCCGATCTTCGTCCTAAATTGCTCCATATCATCGCTAGGAGTGAGGTAGCAGCTCATTATGGTTAGGAATCCGGTTCGAAAATACGTATATCCAGAACCGGCTCCGTGTTCCGTAACTGCAAACCTACGGCCGTCAGGTATCCAAAGTGCGGCCGTGCCTGTTTCGTCCTCAAACCAGGAACCCCTGGCAATCCGACCATATTGCTCGCTGATGATGACTGCATCTATTTGTCTTTCGACAGCTATCTGCCCCAGTAGAGCATCCGCTGTCCGGCTTCTATGCAGATTCGCCTGTAACAATCTCATGATCGTTTGGCCAACGGACATTTCCTAGATCCGGGTAAGTGATCGGTTCCGTCCCTTCTAGCATCCGTGCAGAGGGCGCATTTTGGGGCCGATCTGCATTCTTTCATCTTATGTCCCACCTCTCCGCATTTAATGCACATGTTCCTTCTGTCAGGACCAGAGCAGTTCGCCTGAGAGTGACCTGTTTCGAGGCATCGATAGCATCTTCGAATATCCTCACAAACTCGCATCTTCGCCCGTATCCATCCGACCTTTACATGTCCGACCCTGATAAGTCTCGCCGCACTTTCAGCCGACAGCGTGACGAAAGCTCGAACTTGCTCCCGCACATTTGGGGCAGTAATCCGCGTTTGCAATTGCTCGCTGGGGTCTGCAATCAGTTTCCGAATTGCCGTTTCTACTTCATCTCTGACTGTAAAAGAATCTAAGTCACGTATCTCGATTGTAGCTTTCTGTTTCAATTCCGCGACTGAGGCTGTTTCTTGTACCGTACTTCTCAGTTGTTGAACAAAATCCGGTTTGACTTTTTCACCTCTGCTGAACTCCAAGAGTATGGCACCATTCAGCGTTCGCCGAACTGCTTTTATCCTGTCAGAGTCTTCGGTCGTTATGTTGCCGCGTAAGTTCCTCAAGACGTCGGCATATGTGTGACCTTCTGCAGGCTTAATTACCAGCGCATCTGGTTTTGTTCGCCCCAGTCGGGGTCTATCCATCCTGTCTCGTTTATTTGAAGTTTCCCTCGGCTTTTTCTGAGTACGTTTCTTTGTCACTGTTACCCAGTTTTCCTCCTTCCTTTTAGGGGTCTGTTTCACCTCATCGCTAGGCTCCTTTGCCCTTGCTCTCTTACTGCTCTCTGCACCAACAGGGCTGGTGGCAGTTCGTTTTGGGTTCGCTGTCGTGGGTGTTGGGGCATCTACTAACTGCTGGGTAGCGGTCTTTTTCCGGAGGTTTGAAGTGGTTCTTTCCTCTTCAGCCGCCTTCCAAGTACGTCTGTAATTCAACATAACATCCAGAAGTTCAGCCATTCTGGATATTCCGTTCCTAACGTCAGTACTTGCATTCTTCTGGCGACGCGTAACACGCTGCATCATATCCAGAGTGTCCCTACACTGGGACATAGCATCCTCCTCCATTTTCCTCATCCTACCGATAAGTTCCAACGTAGGAGAGCTTACCGCTGTTGGTGTGCCTCTTTGTTCTAGGCCAGAGCATCCATCACTCGGCGTTCCGCTAGCATCATTATTACCTTTATCCAGGTCATCCTCTTTCCGTAGGACGGTGGCAGCTGACTGTGTAGCCCGCGGTTGCGAAGTGTCCGACTCATTTGGTGTATTATCACCCCTTTGTAACATGGTCGTCTGTGCCTTTTTCACAGGCGACCGCCTTATACGTGGGCTGCTCATAAATGCAACCTCTCCTTGCATCATCTTCTCTACTTCAAATATACCTTTATTCATTTTCATCTGGGTTCCATCTTCAAGCCGCTATCTCATATCGATTATGCAGTTATCCTTTGAGACCCCGAGGGTGCCTATGGTATCCAGTGAGGTCCTCGCGAGGGTTGACGCAAAACCTTATGGGTGTTTGCGTTCAGAGCCAGGTCGGACACTAATTAGGAGTCCTCTCAACTAAACCTGCATCACCAACCAAATGGCGACGATAATCGAACGTACTTGAAGCCCTGCCAAGGATTTAACAGAACGGAGGCGCCTGCAACATTAGCCTGAAAGCCATTTCCACCGGAGTTCACTCGGTGTACTCAGGTAACAGAATACTGCAGAACGTCAGCCCTATTGCGTCATATCCAAATCGAAGTTCCAATCGTAGTCAAGGTCATGCCGAATCATTTATCTTGCCTTCTCACATTAGCAAGTACCCAGCGGTTGCCAGATACCAGTACCCGGGGAGCGCCTGATCTAAGATACGGAGGCTGTGAGCTGCTTGGCATGTACCTGCAAGGATATCACTGGGTTTTGCCAAGTTAAAACCGGACAGTGGCTTTACCTTGCAGTTACATACCCGCTCCCCAATATGATGCCCTGGCAGAATATTAAATATAAAATTGCGCTGTCGATGTACTACTTAAATTTTGAATGATTTCACTATTTTTAAGTAATATAACCTATTGGCTTTAAATGCAGGCACGTCGGCGTTAGGCCATAAGTTTTTAGAAACCACCAAAAGTAAGACCACGCTATGACTCCAACTTTAAAGGTCGACATATGATTGCTCCTCGAATGCAATTTATTTTGAGCAATGTTTCGTCGTGGTCTAGTAGGTAGTGTTGGCTTATTAGACGTAAAAGCCAGGGTTCGAGTCCCAGGCCAGACATTAAAACAAAATACAAAAAATCTTTCTTCGGCGATTTCCTCTCAGCAGATTTCTGGCAAAAACTCTGAGAGTAAATAAAATTGCCATGAAAAGTTTCTCATAAAATTTTTCGTTCGGAGTCGACTTTAAACTGTCGTCCCCGCTAATCATGTATAAAATTAACACACACAACATAGTGGTGTGAGAAATAAGGTCAATAATCCTGACTTGATGGGTTCTAATGATGAATTATGTATGTATGTATGTATTATCATTTTTAAGAGAAGTACTTGGCTTTCTTTGCCTCAAAGGGAATGATGATACTCATCTTATCAGCTTAATAATAGAATATCTGAAACTCCCGCTTTCAATGCCACTCTAAGCTTTGTTGTCCTAATATTTATTAAAAATACTAAAAAAAGATACTATATTTATGTGTAACAATTTTTTGAAAACAAAACCATTCATTTTTTTATATTCCTATATAAAACTAAAGTTTAATAGGATTAAAAAATATAAATACTTTTGAACTTTCAAACTTGGCAGCACTCAATTGTGAACAAACAGCTGATACCCTTAACAATTTGTGTAAATCGTTTGGCAACACTTTTATTTTGTTTAAATGTTTATTAAATTTCACAATATTTTTGTGTAAACATTAAACAGCAATTAGAAAAAAAAGCCAGTGTTAAAAATCTATTCTCAATTTAATAAAAAAAAAATGGCTTACAATAAGGTAAATAAGTTAATTAAATAAACAAAATTTTTATCAAACATTCTCCGCCTAATGTGTGTTGAACAGTGTATTTGAAAAAGCCGGGAAAATCTTTCCAAGCAGAACCGAGCAATGCAAATAATTAAGGTGCTTTAAAGAGTTTGGCTTTATTTGCAATTATCATTATTCATTCATTCATTATTATCCTGCAACAACAAAATGGATTTTATTAATGATTTCGATTGAGATTATAAGTCCATAAAAACCTCATAATTGTTGCAAAAGAATGCGTAATATTCGTGGTTAGTGTTGAATTGTAATGGAAATTTGGAATAATCTCACTTTATACATACGATTTAAATTTTTAAGACACTAATCCACAATTCAAGTGATTTTCACCCTTGTAAGTTGGGTGGCACACGAAGTGAACCTCCATAAAGCTGACTTATCTTCGAAACCGAACGCTTGTGAAATTTCTTAAGTTTTTTAAATTCTTTATAAACCCGCAGAAATATATCGTTTTACATTATAGTTAAAAGGTTTATAACTAATTGGTGGGGAATAAAAAACGTGATATTGTTCAAGGACTTCAAATGTATAAGAATTTCATTGCGAGAAGTACGAAGCATGAAATCCAGAATTCGGAGTAACCTACGACAAAACGCAATTCAATTAGCTTATAGGGTTGTTCATCCAGTGTGTTCAAAACCACATGTTTGGCAAGGCTGTAGTCGAACTCCAGCAACAATTAAATCCGTCTAATCATTCACAGTGTCGTAGACATACTAGAGCAACAGGTTATCAATGAGTGATAATGATGAATCTTTTTGTTACACGATGATAACCGTATTCTGAAGTCGTCGTAGTCTAGTATTGTGTTGGCTTATTAGAGCGATGGCCCGAGTTCAAACTCCAGGTCAGTTATTAAAACGAAAATATGAAAAAATATTTCTTTGGAGACTTTCACGCAGCAGATTTCTGGCAAAAGTTCTGAGAGTAAATGAAAGTGCCATGAAAGCAACACACCCAGCATGAGTGGAGAGAAACTAGGTCAACCAAAAAGATACATACATAATTGGTCATTACAACCCTTCAGTCAGGATTATTAACCTAGTTTCTCACACTACTTATGTAGTGTGTGTTAATTTTATACATAAGTAGCGGGACCTACAGTTTAAAGTCGACTCCAAACGACAGATTTGAATTGAGAAACTTTTCATGGCAATTTTTTTTACTCAGAGTTTTTGTAAGAAATCTGATGAGAAGAAATCGCCGAAAAAATACTTTTTGTATTTTATTTTGATGTCTGGTCGGGGACTCGAACCCTGGCTTTAAGTCTAATATGCCAGCACACTACCTACTAGACCACGGCGACCTCTAGAGTCTCTTTAAACAAACAAAAATAAAATTGATACCATAAAAGTAAAATAAATAAAAAAACAAATATTGTTTCCTTTTTAGGAATACCTTATTTTCGTTTTAGATATTCGTCAAAGTACTCCACAAGAATTTAAGGATAAGTCCGTAAAATGTTGCGCTGAAGTTATGAAACAAAGGGTAAGAAATGAAATCCTTAAACACTCTATCAAGAAAATCATGAAAATTCATTTTCACTTTAGATTTGTGCCGGCAAAAAGGACTACATTTCATTTGTTCTAGTTGGTACAGAACGTACGCTTAATGATGTCAATGCAAATGAATCCAAAAAGGGTTATTATAATATATTTCAATACTCTGATGAATTACAAATGCCATCATGGGAATTATTAATGAATTTCTATCAATTTGTTAATCAAACGGCCAGTGATAAAGGTGAATGGTTAGATGCTTTAACAGTGGCTTTTAATATGTTAAAGAAAGGATCTGAGTAAGTTGAATATTATAATTTGATTTTAAAGTTATAAAAATAATTTGTATTCATTACAGTAGAACGGTTAAAATACAACGTTTACGTATAGCTTTGTTTTATGACTTTAATGATGGCATTAACTCGTATGGTTGTTTCGAGGATATAACACAAGATCTGTTAGAACACTGAAATTGAGCTGATAGTAGTGTAAGTTATAAAGTAATTGTTTAAATATGAAATATTTATAGAAAACTTATAATTTAGATCACCAAATATTGCTTTCATTGACAATAAAGAAAATAACTTTCTACCTCAAGCCATTTTTACGGAGGGCAAAAAATCTCAACAACAAGTTGAGAGCGAAAAGTATGCTTTACGTTTAGTTTCGGATTGCAATGCTAAACTGTGTAATTGCAAAGATGCTGAATATTTAATAACGCGATCAAAAAATAAACGTCCTTGGACGTGGAAGAGCCAATTTCGCATAGGTACCAAAATTAATGTCCATATAGAAGGTATAATAGCGGCAAAAGATGAAAGTGCATTAAAATTGAAAAAAGTTTGGGCTGAAGCCGATGAAGTTGTGACACGTGAATGGGCATATTACATAGATGGTAATAGAATAACACCCCAAGAAGATGACCTAATACCAGGTTATATGTTGGGAGGCACTCCAATACCTTATGAAGAAGATGTTGAAGACAATAAGGCTAAGCTACCACCCGGCTTAACGTTTATAGGCTTTATACCCAGTGATGCTGTACATAATGAATATTTTACGGGTAATTCAGAATATTTAATATTGCACCAGCGTGGCAAAACCGAATCGGCTAGATTTATTGATGGTTTAGTTAGGTCTCTCTTAAAGCTTAAGAGAGTGATTTTATGTTGGAAAGTCTACAATCAGAAATTCAATAAACCCAGAATTGTTGTTCTAATTCCCAATGAGGTCAGCACAAATATGAAATTATTTAATATTATAACACAATGCATTAATTTTTCTATATATTCTCTGTATAGATCAAAGATGATGCTCCTGCTTCGCTGAATATGTATGAATTGGCTTATCACAACCAATATAATTGCTATGACTTTCCTAAATTGACTTCTAAGAGCACAGAATGCTCTGATGAACAATTAAAAGCAATTGACAACTTAATTGATTGCATGGATTTAACAATGGAAGGTGAAGATTGGGAAGAACAGCCACGAGAAACTTTGGAAAAAGATTTACTACCATTTAATAATTTGCCCGATATTTTCGAAAGAAACTTAGCAGATGTCATAGAACGTAAAATTCTTTGCAAAGCTACTGAAGATGATGAATTTTTTGAGGAGCTCTTAAAAGACAAAAACTTTAAAGAAAGATTTTGGAAAGTCCCCGAAGAAATAGAGGAAAAAGCGAAAGAAGCTGCCAAAGAAGTAAAACGTCTATTTCCTCTGAAAGTTACCAACCAATGGCTGGATAAAGCCAAAGAAAAGGCTAGACTATCTCAACATCCGGCTGACCCTGACGAAGAGCCTTCTACGTCTGGCATAGAACTAGGTTTCGATCATGTTCGAACTTCAACTCCTGCTAGTGATTTTGAACAATTACTTAAAGCCTATGTCTTTCCCATTAAGGACAGCACCAGGCGTGATATGAAATTTAGTCATTTTGCTTCACAAATACGTGCTGTTATAAAAGATTTAATATTCAAACCCAAATCTACAAACGATATAAACATGGATAAAGTGACAGATGCTTTAACCGCCTATCGTAAACGTTGTTTCATCTTCAATGCATTTGACGACTACAATACCTGGCTTTCTTCAATTAAAAACGAAGTCGTTAATCGTCGTATGGCCAAGTTTTGGCAAGATGTTGTTGTTAAACACGAACTGGGTTTGTGTTTCATTGGTGAACCTTCTCTCGATGAGCAGATAAAGATAAAGAATTCTATAGTTTGGAATTTTGTGATGGCGGAGATTCTGCTGGAAATTCAGAGCAAATGGACATGGATGATTCTGAAATGGATAATTTGCTAGCAAACTTACCCTAAATGTTTCTTTTTAAGTTATTATATTTTTATTAACCTTTTTTATATATTTTTGTAATAAATTATTTAAATTGTTGAACATAGAACTGCAATTATAAGCTCTCATCCAGGCGGTTGATATTTAGTAGTGTTCCTAAGGAAATGGAACTTTTCTTTTAATGCTCGTCTTCGGTAATTTATAAAACGTTCCGGAAGTCAGCAGAGCTCAACTTTGTGACTTCAAAATTCATAACGTTTGGACGTAGGTTTGCCGATGTGCAGTGACCTGGTAAAAGTCAAAGAAGGAAAAGAAGTGGAAAAGAGTAGTCATATACAATGAAGGCGCTCTATAGTCTCCAACTCCTCATCGGAAGGTACCTAGTCCCGCAGAGATCTATCCTCGATCCTTGTCAGAGATCTTACCTTGCAACGGCCCGTAAGAAGTTCACTAACAAGTCTGACGCTGAATTTAGCCAAAACCATTATTAAGCCTGCTCGAACGTCTCTTGTACAAAGCGAAGGACCCTTGGAAGTTTCTACTCCACCTTTTAAACAGTCCATAGAAGTAGCAATTGCGAGGATTAAGTCCACACTTCAAGTCGCCCTCAGAAAATGAACCTAAGCTAGAGATTGAGAATTTGAAGAGGCTGGGCCAGCTCAAGAACCTTCAATATAATTAAACTGTAAACACCGAGATACTTAATCCAACCCTAATGACTCCATCAAGATTCTAATCAGCCACTAAGATAGGTGGCTTGATAGACTCCCTAATAACATAATGCCCGATGCAAAGGGAGAATCATCGAACCAGTCAATAATGCCACCACGGGCACTATATAATCAGAAGATATCTATACTACCAAATAAGAAGAAGACGTTCAGGATTCCATGCGATACCAGAATTCTGCCGGGCGCTGTTTTCATCAGCTTGATTCACTCAGGCGTATGGCACTACATTGCATATCGTTTGGCATACAGATCGAGCGAAGTCAGAAGTGTCACGAGCAGCTTGAAACTCTTGTCCTAGACACATTGCTTAATAACACATACATCTAACAAATGACCTTAGCCTGCCACATCGTGAAGAGGACATTTAACTGCATTACCCTTACCTCAGACCGGTTCATGTTTAATCGAGAGAATGGGAATGTTTTACCAGAATATTCATAGAAAGGAACAAAGCAACATCGGATCATAATCTGTAGGACCGATGTGACTAGGTTCACCCGTTTTTTATATAGACACTACAAGCACATTTTTTCACTAATTTTTTTTTACGCCGAAGAGGAGCAAATGTACCTAACCGCACCATAGAGGAAGTCGTCACGTCCTCCGAGTGTGGGGCCCTCACCCACTAAAACCCTCCTCGTACCGTGGACTGCTGTGCCCATTCCGGAACTATGGTGGTATTACTACGGAGTGGAGTCCTTTTGGCTCTTTGACCGCCTTCATGCTCACATCCGCGTCCGGACTGCGTATTCAAGGTTGAGGAGACTTCTAATTGTCTCCACTATTCCTTTCGTCCAAGCTTCCGACTGGGACCTCGTTTGACACGTGAGCTAGTATCATTTATGTCGGCGTGCCCACATGCTTCGCAGCCTCCAGATCTCTCCTCTTCAGTCTCAGAATGCGCTCCACGTTATTCGCCACTGAGGCCCAATTCTCCCTGCTCGCAATCATAACCCCGACAATGTTAGCGGCCGCTATCGTTCCGATCATCGACGTCAGTGCAGAGCGATAACTCTGCCAGCGTGCATTTTCGAAGATAGTGTGTTCCGCATCATCTATTACCTCCAATTCCTAGTAGTCTTGCCCATTCTGTTCAGATATTTCTTAAAATATCCGTGGCCCGATAGCATCTGTGTAACGTAATAATTTACTTCTCCAAATTTCCGACAGATCCATGGCTTTATTTCCGGAATATGTCTTGCCGTCCACCTTCCTCTATCCTAGTCGCTCCATTGTCGTTGCCATTCTGAAATGGTGTTTTCCCTGAAGTGACCGGTATGAGTTCTAGCCGATTTCGCCTTATAAATCTTCATCCGCTCTGCTGCCAGCAGATCGACAGGGATTGTACCTGCTATCACAAGTACGGCTGGTTCGGACACCGTACGATATATTATAGTAGACATTCGGACCCATTATCTACACACTGTACAACAAAACATCAGTCCATTATTCTAGTACTGTTACAATGCCTTTTGAAATTAGAAAAGAAACTTTAACGTTTTTTTGCTATAACATAAGCAATTTCTCGATTGTCGAGTTACCATATTTCTATTTCATTATATACCTTTGACATTTACATTTCGGTAAAATCCGGCAGCATAGAACAACATTTTTTCAAGGTAAATGTAAATTTTCTTTCAACACAAGACCGTATGTGCACAGTTCATAAGAAAAATACTCAAGCAAAAAAAAGTGGAGAATTAAATTTTATTATCTTCTGTTAGTGGTTTAATAAATAAATTATTGTTTAGTTTTTTTTATTAATAAAATAATAGCACAAGTAATTTAAATTAAATTAAAATAAATGTTAAATAAAAAGCGATAAAAATCCATAATATTCATGAAAAATGGAGAAAAGTTCTAAAAGAAAATTTCAAGAAGAAGAAGCACAAAATAACTGTTAAAAAAGAGAATAATTTAATAATCATGACAACAGCTGTTTAGTTTGTTGCTCTTGTTCTTCTTGTTGTTGTTGTAGGTACGTGATTACAAAACAAAATAAAAAAAAAATAAAACCAAATATAATCAAACGAAACTCATACTCGCGCGTGGCAAAATAACAATACAAGCGAAAAAATTTATTGAAAAAATACAAACAACAAAACAAAGTGTCTGTCTGTTGTTGTTGAATTATCCAAATAGTATAACGAAATTTAAGTGTGTTTTTTTTGTATGTGTTTGTGGCCATTATGGCAATATACAAGTGTTAACGTAATTGCTTTCTAATAATTACAACAAATAATCAACGATTTTCCTTCTACTTTTTTTGAAACAAATTTTGCAAAGGCTTCTTTCCCATCTTCCGCATTCGCTATATTGCCAACGGAACAGAAGGTTACGGTGCTTGCTGTCTAAGAAGAAATAAAAAACAAAACGGAAGAATTCCTATAAAAGTAAATTAAAAAGAAATTTTATTAAACAAATTATAGTTTTTATAAATAAGTAGTAAAAAAAACTGTGGACCATGCGAAATTTTTTTTTTTAAATTAATTTAATGAATTAATGAAACAATACAATGTGCAATAATTTTTCTTTTTGTTGTTATTCTAAGAATTCGACAAAATTTTCTTCTTTAGTCACATGAATTCTAGTCATTTAACAAAAAAACAAAAAAACAGACAAATTATAAATAAATAAAAATAAAAATATACACACTAGCAACAACAAAAAAAAAATAAAGCAAGAATTATAAAAACAAAATCACAGAAAAATTAACAAAAATAAATAGTAGCAAAATACAACAATTTTACAAGAAAATTACTGTCGGTCCAGGTCGATTCATTAATAGGCTACACTATCGTCACATGGAGACGTAGTTGGTTTGGTGGACAAAAGTTGGTATTTAAACCGATAATAACAAAAATGGCTTAAACTGATTTCTACTGTTCTCCTACCAATCGCACTTAATCTGATTTTAACGTATACATTCTCTCACCACCAATTTTTACCAGTTTTCTAACAGAACTCCATATACTTTGACGTTTTCAACTGTCAACTAAGACGCAAGGCAGAAAATTAGGCACTTTTGTCTTAACAAGAACCGACCAGCACCTTCTCTCATACATCCCCAAGGTATACCTTAATTGCTGTAGAAAGCTTAATTTATAAGTACAAATACAGCAAAAAAATTTTTTCTTATAATTTTGGTAACATTAATCTATAAATAGACACTCGGAACTCTTGGTGGTAATTGAAGTCGCGAGTTCACGGTCACTGCTGCCAGATTTTTTTCAGCCCTCATCTCCAAATCCATTATTTTATCCCACAAAAAAATTCCAAATACAATTCAAAAATTTTTTTGTTATTTTATTTAAAAATTAATTTATTTTATGTGCACATACATACATATATAGTTAGTCTAAGAAGAGCTTCTAATAATTCATATTGCATTTTAGTTAGTAAAACAAACGTTACTTGTTGGTACACAAAGAATATTTAAAACTAGTTCAACAAGTTCCTTGAATGGTTTAGAACTGCAGAATCTTTGTAGCAATAAACATAACTCCAAAATACATTTAAATTCTGTCCAGAATCTTCTTCAAAACCATCGCTCCATTTTACAAATGGCATTTTTCTTCATTGCTCTTCATATACAGTGAGCCTCAAAAGAAAGTGTACAATATGGATAAAATTCTAACAATCAACAAACTCAATTTTAACCACTTGTAAGGAGAGTGCCCGACAATATTTCGAATTTGTAATTTTTTTGTTTCAATTTTAAAAACTAGCAACGTAACAATTTTAAAATAGTTCTTTATATAGTTCTTTATGTACACTTTCTTTTGACGCTCACTGTAAGTCTATAGGGATATTTGCCTTTAATACAGGATTTAATATTTTAGTAATAGAATATCGTAAAATTTAACATAAGAAAACTATAGATTTGCCAGAGTAAAAATTCTATCACTTATATGTTTTTTGTATTTTGTTCTGATGTATGGCCTGGGGCTCGATCCCTGGATTTACGTCTAATAAGCCAACACACTACCTACTAGACTACGGCGACTATGTATGTATGTAAATATTTTTTATTATAATCCCTTATGTTACTAAATCGACTTTTATATGTAAAAAAATCTTTTTATCCTCAAAAACTCCCCAGCAGTGTTGGTTCATCCCCAAAAATCCTTAGATCCCCAAACTGAAATTTTCATCCCCATTGGCTAAAAAATCCCCTATTTGGGGATAAACTCCCTAATCTGGCAGCAATGCTCACAGTGTATAGTAGAAGCAACTACTCGTTTACACGGCAATTGGATCCATAGTTTGTCAACTGAGCTTCTAAAAGAGAGTTTTTTTCTATGGGAACAAAATAAAGCTGTTGCAACAACCAACTAGATTATCTGCTGGTCTTGCTGAGGCAGTCTCTGTTTTGAACAAATCGACGTAATGCCTTTTTTTTAAAATAAAGGCTATATGGCTTAATCCATGATGTAATTGGAAAAATAGAAATGTTGAAGTCGCCTTAGTCTAGTAGATAGTGTACTGGCTTATTAGACGTTAAAGCCAGAGTTCGAGCCCCAGGCCAGACATCAAAACAAAATACAAAAAGTATTTCTTCGGCAATTTCCTCCTCTCAGCAGATTTCTGGCAAAAACTCTGTGAGTAAATAAAATTGCAATGAAAAGTTTCTCAAAGTTCTTTCGTTCGAAGTCGACTTTAAACTGTAGGTCCCTCCACATACGTATAAAATTAATACACACAACATGAGTGGTGTGAGAAACTAGGTCAATAATCCTGACTGAAGGGTTGTAATGACCAAAATAGAATTGTTAAGTATTAGTTCCTAAAGTCCATTAATATTAATTCAAGAAATTATTGCCTCAAGATGGCGATAATTCACATACCTTCACGACCTAACCTACGTAATCAGGGTAAATCTTTATAAGACATGATATGAAACAGTCTGTTTCGTCACATCGTTGGCATATCTTTTGGCTAAATTTGAAGAGAATTTGCAAGGAATATACATAAATTTGTGAAGCCGGACAAACTAAACCCAGTTTTTGTAAAACGATCGCAAACTTGAATGTGTATTAGAGTAATTGAGTGCTTTTTATATGAATTTTTAAGCGCCTGAAATCGCTATTCTTTCAAAAACCTTTGGCATTGTTATAACACAGTGATACTTTTAAATTCATATCATAATGGTATCATATTCTGGCCGATATGACTGTAGTACATTATCACCATCCGTATCATTAGAGTAAATGGGTTCTTCCAGACTATTCTGGTAAAGTGAATGTTTATGAAGCAATACTCTTCAACGCTCAATCAACTCTTAGCGAGTATATATCAACGTCTCTGTTCTATAACATTCTAAGTCGAAAAAGAGTGTTTTGAGTTATAAGCTCTTAAAGTTTTCATGCGCCATAAAACTGTATATGTATTCCAAGTAGATTTTTCCCTATAAGTTCGGAACGGATGGGCACATCTTAACCAAATTTGGACAGTATTTAAGTTAGAGAACGTAAAATTTAAAAATGGAAGAAGTATAAGAATCTAAGTTTACTTAGAACGTTATAGGATGGATGCATCGATATGTACATCTCTCTATGATTTCGATATGAACATATTTGTTGATCTTTTGATCTATAGCACCTATGATTACTTCTAAGAACATCTATATTGAGAGAATGTGCAATAAGATTACCTTCAGACAATTGGAAATATGTCGAGTTTTTAAAGTCGAAGGATATGTAATTCAAATAACTGTCATACGGCTAAAATATTAGAATATTAAAAGGTTTTGAATTATATTCAGAATTTATAGGTGCAATCTTGGCTTCCTGATTAGGATGTTTATTGTTTAATGTGCGTTCATGCAAGAATGCTTTTGTAAAGGCACTCAATTATTAAGAAATTGTGTAGTGTTGTCTATAAAAATGGAAAGGTTTCTAAATTTGTTGTCCCTAAATCGTTCAGCTAAGATACTACAAGGCTCTTTATTTCATTAAAAGCTTTGAATAGTTTGATTAGCTCACTTTTGAAGTTATTAATGGTGCGTAAGTTTCTAGGATGTTGTACTGATATTTTTAACACCTCATGGTAAACAAAAAACATTTCAAATAAACTTTGTTAATCATTTGTTGAACGATTTTGAAATGGTTTATGGTAGGTTACACATACATAATTGGTCATTACAACCCTTCAGTCAGGATTACGACCTAGCTTCTCACACTACTTATGTTGTGTACGTTAATTTTATGCATGAGTGGCGGGACCTACAGTTTAAAGTCGACTCCGAACGACAGATTTTTTAGAAGCTTTTCATGGCAATTTTTATTCTCAGAGTCTTTGCCAGAAATCTGCTGAGAGGAAGTCGCCGAAGAAATATTTTTCGTTTTTGGATCTGACCTGGGATATGAACCCGGGCCTTTCGTCTAATAAGCCAACACACTACCTACTAGACCATGGCGACTTCTTATGGTAGGTTGGACATTCGAAATCATTGACCGATTCTTACTGTTGCGTCACTTTAAGCTGGTTTTCAATACAATAAGCAATTAATTTCTTTTGTATTAATCATATATACTCTTCTGTATTTGTTTAAAAGCAGAGAAGCTTTGATTTGAATAAATTATTAATAAAAACAATTTAATAACTTTGTTTGGCTTTGTTTTTTTAAACAAGTTTCTTTACTTTTCATGCCCCCCTTATGTTTTACAATTCGCAACAATGATTGAAAACCATGCCATAGTCAAATCGTATATGCTATTATTTTATTATTGATGTAGGGTATTTAATGAAAAGTTTTATTTTTATTTTAGCAAAATAAATATTTCGTATAAGTAGTATTTACTTACAACAAAAGCATCACAACAATTTTAAGGTCTTTTGGTGTATCTTTTTGATTTTGTTTTGCAAGAAAAAACAAAAACGTGTTGTATTTTTCTTTTCATCATCACTAATGCTTAAATATATTTCTAACGCCCCAACGCTCTTGCCTTTTCTGTAGTCTGCCTAGCAAAACTGGCAGACCAAGATACAGATCTACCTCCGCTATATTTTTTTTCCTTTTGACGGAATAATCAAATTAAATTTTGTCTCTTAACGCTATTAAACGAAGAAAGAAAAGTAAAAATTCAAAGAAAACAAAAGAAATATAAATTAAATATATTTAAAATAAATAAATAAATAAATACAGTCTATGTATGTATGTATGTATGTACTACATCTCTGTCTAATATAATATCGTCAAAACGTCTGAGCATTTATGAATAGATAATAGGAGCAAAGTGCAAAAAAGTCTAAAGAATTGACAACCACATGAACAACTAATATCGTCAGTAACCGTTATTTTCAACGTGATATCACACACCAAAAGGGGTAAGTCTTTCCACTTTCTATATGTAATATAATTATGTGAATCATTTATTGTTTCTTTTTTTTTTTTTTGCTGTAGTTGTCGATTTAAAAATAGCTAATGATGTCGTTACAACATAAACAAAACTTGTAAATACGGTTGTAACAAACATTAGTATAAAATAATGTAACAAAATATTAGCCAACCAGGTAAAGCAAACAATAATTAATTATGAATTGATGGTCAAATGAGGATTGAGGTTCACACGGTTACCTCTTATTATATTGACAAAAATTAACTCCTTAAATCCTTTCAGTTAAATCATCTTTCTGAAGATGGCATTAGGTTAGCTTGAGAACGTGTACTAAGCAGAGATCAGCAATGAATCGTTTTTCTGCTACTCATAAGCACTCATTCAATTTTGAGTATGAATGAATCAATAGAATTGAAATTCAACTACTCTGATTCATTCGTACTCGCTACAACATTGATTTTTAAGTATCAGCAGCAATGAGTATGAGTACAACGTTGACATTAAACTCACAACATTCAAAATGTGTTTGATTCATACGCCTACTAATTCTGGTTCATAAAAAATACTTATAATACTTATAAATCATTTGAGTGGCTCGAATTATTCATCAAAATTTACAGCCTTTGTTGTTCTTGCATATACAAACAAAGTAGAAAAGAAAGACAAAGACAACAAACCAAGCATACACATAATCTTCTTGGTGAGTATAGTGGTGTTCGTATGCGAATCATACATATTTTGTGCTTCGTGTAAATATTAAGTAGACACGAGTCGAAGCGAATAACATTATGCGTATTGTTAAGTATGAATACGACAAGTACTTCCAACTTTGAGTATGAGTAGTATGAGTATGATATCAAAATAATTATGAATGCGTATAAGTATCTGACTCGAACCTACACATTTTTAAATACTTATTACTGATCTCTGGTACTTAGCATAGGGACAAGTACAGTACCTAGAGTTCAAATGACCCATTGTAAATATATACCTAGTGAAAATGATAAGCAAATAGGAAAAGGAGAAGAGGAAAGAAGAAGAATCACAAACACACAAAAGGGCGTGACTATCACCTTCATACTCGAACACTTCTCAAACGGCTCAATCGGCTCAATCTGATTATTAATTTATGGAGAGCTTTAATGTCGTCTTTCGTTAGAGAGTTCAAATCTTCAAAGAAGCATTTGCTCCGGGTCCTCAACTTCAATGAAGTAAATGCTACACAGTTGCAGTGGAGGTGTTCGATAGATTTCAACTTGTGACTGTACAATACTTTTTACTCCCTAAGATTTGAGAATCCTACAAATTCCTGCATCTAATTTTCTTTTTTTCTCAACTCATTTCTTTCAGTCGCTTGTATAAATATCAGTGAGTTTATTAAGTTTATCTCCATATTAGGCAGCATATTAGTGTTCCACTTGTTTATGACGCTAGTCTCGTTTAGTTTCTGTGTCTATTTGACGGAGGCCTTACTTATGGAAAATAATTTAAAACATAAAATAAGTTAATTTATGTAGGAATAATTTTTTAATTCCAATTACCAAAATTTCGATAGAGATTGCTAGACTAGATAACGTTTCTAAGATTGCAGAGGCCATAAAAATCTAGATATTAATTCAGAAGAGAAAGTGATAGGCAGATAAAAACGAGGAAGAACGTATAGAAGGAAATCCGTAGCAAAAATCATTTCTCCATCTTGCCCTATCCTAGTTATTATCTCACGACGACACTTAAATGAAGTCCTGATCCAACAAAACGTCCCTCCTGGTCTGACATAAAGGGCAGAAACACTAAGTTTGATCGAGCAACTCAGTGTACTCTTTATTACTAGGTTAGGTTAGGTTAGAGGACGTATACTTGTCAGTTAAGGCAAGCTGAGTAACTTCGTGTCACAGACTAGAGCCTCTGGTGGGAATCGAACCCACGACTACAAATTATTTTTTAAATTCTCTTGAAAGATACAAAAATGAAATGATAACCGTTTTTAAAAATTTTTAAAAATGTTGATTAATTTTATAAAAACAATAATTCATCGACATTTTATCATGATTTTGTACATTAACAACTAATTGCACAGTCGCTTTTTGCATGATAAATTGTTATAAAATTCGAAAATAATATTACTTATCTGATTATAGGTATTAAAAGGGAAATTATTTTATAAAATAAAATGTCATAATCAGAGCAGGTGCTTATAATATTTTTCTAATTTAAAATGTTATTTTCAAACACTTGTTAATTAGTCGGATCAATGTTTATAAATAAACTAATTGTGTTGTATTTAAAATATATTTACTTCGTATTTGGCTGTGATATTAGATAAATTATTAAAAAATTTTCAGTTTAATAAGCTTTATATCCAAAGTAAGACGGACAATGTTATCTTTTTGCCTTAACTTTAATATAAAATTTTCGAAAAAATTAAATTTTTCAGTTCCTTTTCATTTAATTTTAAATGTTTATTATTGTTTTCGCTTTCAACTAAGGTTGTTACCAAGTAAATTAACGAACTAGTACAAGTACAAATATTAGTATTCTTTACAGAAACGTATATATTTAAGTATATTCACTACATTTGTTTGGTTTGTTTATTAATTTTTGCTTTTTTTTTAATTTATTTCTTCTCTTTTTTTTCTTTGTAGATCATATAGTCTGGTGCGGTCTCTCAGTGAAATAAAATTTTATTTGCAAATATAAAACAATTTTGTACTCTCCAAATTAATATACATTGTACTCTACTATTATCAGCAAAATGCTCTCTATTCAGCAATTGTTAAAGGCATTGAGAAAGCTACAAAATAATACTGTAGCTGGTGGAGACCTGGTAAAGAGTGTAAAACATGTGGCCGTATGTGCGAATAACTCAAAAAACGAAACGAATACAACAACTATCATACCAATAGGAACGACATTAATGACGTCACTTAAATCAAATCATAATAATAATGATAATGATAAAGAAGAGTTGCTTAAGAAAACGTCATCGATGACGTTTAGTGAATTGTCAGAGCAACCGCAACAAACAACAGAAACTGAAAGCAGCAACAATAAAGCCAATCGTCGTAGTACTACTTATAGCAACCAAATTTATTCTAGTCAGCTGCTATTGAAGCAGCAAACAACAACTCAACAACCTAACAATTGTCATGCTAGTCAAAATGAATGTTTTAGTTTGTATTCGCCAGTGAACGCTGACAGTTCGGATATTCACGCTACTACTACGCAGGATTCAGTTTTAAATAAAACGCCAGTGATTACCACAAATACTACTACTTCCCCTCTAACATATTTACAACATCACCAGCACCATCATTTTCAACAACAGCCACAGCTACAACGTAGTCAACGCATACAGAATTTCTATCAGCAGCAAATTTTTCATCAGTTCCATACACAGCATAATCAAAATTTAAATACAAAACAAAAGCAGACAACATTTGCTATGTCTTCGTTAGCGGCTGAACCTTTGGCTCTACAAAAATCTGATGTCCATAGTAATGGCAAAGACTTTCAGGACAAACATGACGATGAATCATCATCAACACCATCATCTTCAGCGTCATCGTCATCGTCGTCATCAGCATCATGTCCCGATACAAAACAACAAAATTCCTCAACAGGAAAACCATGTTTCAATACAGGTTTAGCTGATATTTTACAATTTATGGAGTTAATTGGCAATTTAAAGGTAAGTCTCCAATCTATTAGACACTCAGTAAACAAAGCAAAAAGACGAATTGTTAAAATTTTTTTCTGTTTTATAAAAACGGCGTGCCCTTAACATGTGAACGCCGTGTTTTTCATGAAGATTTCTAAGAATTTCTTTCTGTTTGTGTTAGTGTCTGGCCTCGCATATGTTGTTTTACTAATCGATTTTTCCTTTTTATTGAACATCACATTACTATTATCTTACATTTAATTTATAAATAGTATTTAGAGATGTTGTTTATTTATTTGTTTCATTTTTGTTTGTAATTTTTAGGAAATTTAAATCTCTCTTTACTTATCTCGCTTCAATTATTACACTTCAGTACATTGTGATTTGTCATTGTATTGTTAAATTTTTATTTTGTTTTGTTAGACGTGATTTATTAAATTTTTAAAATTTCATTTCATTGTATGATAGGTTTAAATTACATTTTTTCAAGTATCTTACGATTTAAATTACATTGTTTACGATTTTTCGAACAAAATGTTTAAAATAGTTTTTAAAGCCATACAAATTACATTCCGCCCTACAATCTAGTTGCCGAAAGATTAAAGTATACACAGATTTCAGTCGTTCTGCAAGTGCTGCAACTTAAAGTACTTCAAAGATATTGGATTTGTGCGTCAAATCTTATCCAATCAAATGGCTATCATGGTCTAAAAAAATCTTGTCGTAGCTGTTAGAAGTCGCCGTGGTCTAGTGGGTAGTGTGTTGGCTTATTAGACGAAAGGCCCGGGTTCGTATCCCAGGTCAGACATCGAAAAATATTTCTTCGGCGACTTCCTCTCAGCTGATTTCTGGCAAAGACTCTGAGAGTAAAAATTGCCATGAAAAGCTTCTCAAAAATCTGTCGTTCGGAGTCGACTTTAAACTGTAGGTCCCGCCACTCATGCATAAAATTAACGCACACAACATTTGTGGTGTGAGAAGCTAGGTCGTAATCCTGACTGAAGGGTTGTAATGGCCAATTACGTACGTACGTACGTACGTACGTAGCTGTTAAATAAAAAAAGGATTAATATCGTGGACGAGTTGGAGCTTCATAGAACTAAACTTTAAAACAGAACATGAACTTAATTTAGCGGTGTATGAGCTGATATAGTTCATGTGGTATATCTGCTATAAAGCAGCGCGTCTGGCCGCTTAAGACGTTGACTGCCAACTACGAGATAATTCGTAGATTACTTTCCCTTCTAGAGTGCCAAACTACGAGTTATCTTGTACTCACGAATGTGCAAAAATCAAACTGTCTTTTTTGGCCAGTTTTTGAAAATTACCGTGGGAGTCAATGTGTTAACGTTGCTTGGATTAGAATTCACAGATGCGGCCTGTATCCGTATCACATCTGCAATCAATATAAAAGACTAAGTCTTGTATAACATGATTTAGCTTTGTCCAACGTTGTCTAAAAATAGGTTACCAAGACCAAAATACATAGATAGGTACACTGGACAATTTTATCTGACTAGGGATTTTTGCGAACGTTGAAAAATCATACTTCAAAATGACCGTGATTAGACTAGATTAGATTAATTTATTCACATTATATTTTGATTTGTGTCAGAATAGAGGATAAGCAACTAGATTAGACTGGATTAGATTAATTTATTCACATTATATTTTGATAGAATAGAGGATAAGCTCCCGTTCCTTTCATGTGATATTACTGGGGTTTTTCGAACAGTGTTATGGGTTTCGACAGCATTATTTTACTATTCCGCTATTCGATTGAAAAATTTTTCACTCTATGCCATTGTCTATGATTTATGGCTCCTTAATAAAAGTTAAATTATCAAAATTTTACGTCGTCATACATACAATGAAATACCATAATACTAACATGTGTTAATGCGTTAACCAGCCCTGTATTAGGTTTGTAATTGTCTAAAATCTTTCCATTAAATTCAAAACTATATTGCTTGATTTTATCAGCAGCTTTTATCAGCATAGAAATTCTTTTCGGAATTCTAATTTTAAATATTTTATTTCTAATTAAAGAATACGTACAGATTTCGGTATTAAAACTATAAGGTTTGCGCGTGTAAATTTATGGATTCGAATAGTTTTCATTTGTAAGTGAAAGAATTGATTAAAAAATTTCATAATGTTCCAAAAAATATTTTAGTTTAACGCCAATGTGCCAAATGACGAACGTAGTAACTTGAGTTACTAGTTACGACATTAAGGAACAACTAATTATCAGAAGAGTAGTATTGTACAAGGTAGTGTTGTTCTGTCCAATAGAATGTTATAAAGTATCAATCGATACTATACGAGCAACACCTTTGGAGAGATAGCTGCTTAGGAATATCTTTGGAAATGAACTGATCAAATTCCCGTTGAATTTAAATATAATCTATAAAAAAAGGAAATGAACTAATTAACTATACAACAATCGTAGACACAGTGAAATCATTTTTTAGTTAACCAGACAGCTTCCTTATATATTGTGTATAATTTGGCTTGTATTTTAAGATGAATCTGGACAACTATAAAGTCCCATTCTCCTCCACGTTATTGCAGCTTCTACAAAATTCGTGATGCGGGAGACCTATACTTCTTTCCACGAAATACTAAATTAAGGACGAGCCTGTGAATTCTGTTCAAAGCGGATGATACAATTGTAAAGGAAGTGAGTGATATTCTCATTCTATATTTGGCCTGCATTTTAAGATAAATCTGGACAATTATAAAGTCCCATTCTCCTTCACGTTATTACGGCTCCTACAAAAATCGTGATGCTGTAGACCTATCCTTCTTCCTACTAAATGCCAAATAAAAGTCGCGCTATTGTGAATTCTGTACAATCATAGAATGGTCAGATATGCTATTTGTAATAAAGTTAGGTTCCTAGTCCATGTTGTAGTGCCTCATCTACTTTTGAGGAAGGGTAAGGGACAGTTTAACTAGTCTGTGAGCAATTATGTTATCCTTCTAATTAACTCGTGAACATTCACATCGGTAAGAATGTTATAGATTGTCGATCAAAATCATTAAAAAATGTGCTGTATTTTCTAATTAAGATGGATCTACACGCCATTAACGTCTCGTTTAGTCTCTATGTATCTATTTGACGGAGGCCTTACTTATGGAAAATAATTTAAAACACAAAATAAGTGAATTTATGTATGTTGGGATAATTTTTGCATTCCAATTACCAAAATTTCGATAGAGATTACTAGACGTTTCTAAGATTGCAGAGACCATAAAATTGTACTATTGTGTACAGAAGCCGAAATCTAGATATTAATTGATAAGAGAAAGTGATAGGCAGATAAAAACGAGGAAGAGCGTACAGACGGAAATCCGTAGCAAAAATCATTTCTCCATCTTGCCCTATCCTAGTTATTATCTCAGGACGACACTTAAATGAAGTCCTGATCCAACAAAACGTCCTGGTCTGACATGAAGGGCAGAAACACTAGGTTTGGTCGACCAACTCAGTGTACCCTTTATTACTAAGTTAGGTTAGGTTACAGGACGTATACTTGTCAGTTAAGGCAAGCTGAGTAACTTCGACGCTCTGTGTAGTGTCACAGACTAGAGCCTCTGGTGGGAATCGAACCCACGACTACAAATTATTTTTTAAATTCTCTTGAAAGATACAAAAATGAAATGATTATTAGTAGGTTAGGTTAGGTTAGGTTAGACGAAGTATACTTGTCAGTTAAGAGAGGTACAGTATCCAGAGAAATTGATCCATTGTACAATGTCCTTAGAGAGGGAAGGAAACAGAAGGAATAAAATGAAAGGAGAGCATGTAGGTAAGAGGGGAATGGGAAACGGAGGATGGCATGGAAGCACTATCTAAGAATTATGGCGATATGGCTATATGTAAGGCTACGTTAAATGATTATATTTTTAATTATTTTATTTCATTAAACGTAACGTTTGGTGTTGTAAAAACAATTAGAGTACTACTACCTCTTTCCTTAAACACTATTATTTTATAATATTTTTTTTTGTTATTTAATAACATTTAATGTTTTCAAACAAAATTTCTTTCAAACATTGATTATGCAACCAAACAAAATAAGCATCATTCGTAACAAAATATAAACATTCTTTTTTTTTATTTTTTTGCATATTAATCTCTATATAATATCTATATAAAACAAAAAAAATTTTCAATGTTAAATATTTATTCTTATATATTTGAAACACTGCTATTTTTCTTTTCATTTTTATCGATATACATTTGTACATTGTATATAAGTATAAGTATAACAATATTTCGAATATATTAAGTGTGTGTACGTAATATCTTGAGAAAATTTTTGTTAAAACATATTTTTAATATGTAGTATGAAAAAAAATCACGTATTTGAAAAAAGATTTAAGAAAGCGTCAATGAACGTTAATAATGCAAAATAAAAATAAAGAAAATTTAAATAAAATATAAAGCGAAAAAAAATAAAGACTTATGAATTGAATTTTAAAAGAATCAAAATTAGTATTTCAATAATAATAAAAATAAATAATAATTATTAATTTCAGTTATTAAATATGTCTTAATATTGTAGTTAAATTTTTAAAATCTTACACTTCAAGAGTTCTTCTCAAGGATAATAAAGAAATACATTCTCTTTATTATAAATCCAAAGAGCAATAAGTTTTTTACGAGTACCAAATCCATTCAAAAAAGTAAAATAATACACTAGTTTCGAAAAATAAGTAACACCTTAATATATTCGTTCAAAAATTATGTTCTAAAATTCGTATACATATTTATTTATTTATTAATTAAGCCCCAACACTAAAAGGTTATATAGACTTTTGTATTCAGTATTTCCTCGATTTACGTCGTAGAATGTTCCGGAAAAAGGCGACGTAAATCGAATTTCAAAGAATTCATACTATCAGATGCATTGATTCATGTACATTTTACAAACAGAAAAAACTAAAATAATTAAAATTTTATTCTATGTATTGAATTTTTTTAAAGAGGGAATTCCCCTGATTTGGTTTATAAACAACGTAAAGAGACGTAAATCGTATGACGACGCAAATCGAAGTTGAAGGGAACAAAATTTTTGCCGACGTTAATCGAAAAAAACGTAAATCGAGGGAATACTGTAAACCAAAAACTTATAATCTATCTTAATTCTAAATCTAAATTGTTTACAAATTTCTTTGAAATCTTAACTGAATAATAGTTTTGAAATTTTTAATTTGAAATATTTTCTATTGATATGAAACAATTTTATTATTAAAACAATAACTTAACAGAGAGATAATTGTAGGTAATTAGAAAGCTTTCGACATTAAAACCTAATGCGATATTCATTGAAACTAGCATATTTTATAGGTAATATTTTTCGAAAAACAAAAGAAAAATTTCACTTCATACAATCTCTTAACATTTTAGATCATTTATAGACCCCTTGATATTTACTTTAAGATGTAATTGGATCATATGTGGATTATGTTTCACTATTTCGTTGATACTTTAATGATATGTGATGAATGCTTTCTAAGTATATTGGCGGAAGAGGCTTGGTAATCTAAATAACTAGCAGAAGTAATAATTAGAAGATGTTCCCATGATAAATCGGTTCTATACTTTAAGGCTTGTCAACCTAGTGGAATTTATATCTATCTACCAGCCTAGCTATTACTATAGCATTTACATGGGCCTTTTCTAAAGTAGCACTTTTCTACCAATACAACTATACCTCAAATTCTTTACACAAAACAGCAAGAATTACTCTCGCGTATGGGATAAAAAGAGACAACTCTGGGCCTATATCGTAGGGAATGTAAGGAGTGCGCACAAAAAAAACTGACTTACACTTTTCGTTATAGAAATAAAACTAAGTGGCGGATTTTTTTTCGTTTTATATTTCAACTAAAGTAAATAATATTTGAATTCTTTTGCGTATAAAATTTTTTTCTGACCATGGTCTGAGAGAATCCAACTTTTTAAGCCACTTATCTTCCACACATGTTAGGGTGTTTTAGAAAAATACGTATTATTTTACTTGCTTTGTTTTGGTCGGCAAATCCTTTTTTTCTTCGACTACCTACGCTATCTCTCAATACTCAAAGACTCTTTATATTGTTTTATTACTTACATTAGAATCTCTTTTTTGGTTAACACATGCGAGCCTAGCAATCGTTTTTTGTAAGCGGCGCGGTTTTTTATTGAAAATTTCAATTATTTTTTTACGACATTCTTGTTGGGTGGCCATTTTCAAAAAACTATATTTGTGCTATTGTAATAACATTTAGCATCGTGGATTTTGAAACCGATGACTAACAAAAGCTTAAAAGTAGACCCATTTTTTTTTGTGCGCACTCCTTATATTGTTGGAATGTAGCTGTTCAACATATGAAAAAGAGTATGTTGAGCGACATAGTTCCTTACAGGCATTCAAACACTTTTTGGATGTCTGAATTGATTACATACATAACATACATAATTGATCATTACAACCCTTCAGTCAGGATTATTGACCTAGTTTCTCACACCACTTATGTTGTGTGTGTTAATTTTATACATGAGTAGCGGGACCTACAGTTTAAAGTCGACTCCGAACGACAGATTTTATGAGAAACTTTTCATGGCAATTTTATTTACTCTCAGAGTTTTTGCCAGAAATCTGCTGAGAGGAAAAAATACTTTTTGTATTTTATTTTGATATGTCTGGCCTGGGACTCGTACCCTGGCTTTTACGTCTAATAAGCCAACACACTACCTACTAGACCACGGCGACTTCGAATTGATTCCATATTATAAATATTGCCCTAAGCTAGTATTGGAGAGTTGGAACTACCGGCTTTATTAGGACTAGGACCATAGCATTACTACAGAAGTGACGACTAAGAATTGAGGAAGGAAGAAGCGGCTTATTGATGTATGATGGCCAAAAGAATGTAGCGTTAATCTCATGAAGGCTACCCTAAGGATAATATGTATTAAGCACTGGATTAATACCGAAGACTCTAGAGTAACAATACGCAAAGAACCAGAAAATGAATGGGTACATAGTTTACCAAATGTAATCAATAGAGGAGAAAAATATTTTCTTTTTATATGGACACCTAAATAGAATGATATTTCGCCTTTAGATGTATTCCTTTTTGATTTTTAACTTGCATCTGATGCCAATTGTGTAACGTTTGGCCAAATTTACTTCCATAACCTTGACATGGTAAACTTTTGTTTTTTTATTTACAGATCAAAATTGTGTTATTGTCTTATATTTGTAGGTCATTTAAAAGAAATTCAATCAATTGTTTGACACAATCGAAGTTCATTTATACAGTAATTTATTTTCTTTAAAATATTTTTATATTATCTGTGTATTTAAAAATTATATTCTATTATATTTTCTGGAATATATCCAACTATTTGCAGTTACTCGTATATCCGCTGCTTTCCATTTCAGTAAATTTCCTATTATTTTGTGAATATTTGTATTCATTTTTTTTTAAGAAAAATATGAATACCTACTATATGCCCCAGTAATATATGGATCATTATGTTCAAAAAAATAAAATAAAAAAATTATTATTACTCACGTGAGTGAATGAATGCATGTACTTAACAATTTTTTGTTTTGTTTTTATAATTTTTTTATTGTATAATAAACAAATTTGTTTCTCATATAGACGCAAATGTGATTATAATTGATTTTATTTTAAATAATGAATGAATTTGAACAAAAAAGGCAATAATCTATAGAATTGAAGAGATAAGAAATTATGTGTAAATAATTATTTTAACCCATATACACCAAAATATAAACTGGAAGTAAATTTATTAAGTGAACTTAATTTTAGTAATTTTTTTTAGAAACTAATTCAACTATTTCACAGGAAAAAAGAAAATCTTTTTTTTCGATGCATACGATGCTTCCAAGTTGCCTTATTAGCTTATGAGCCCAAATGATTCTTTTGCGCTGCAGAATGTTTTGCGGCATTTCTTATATCGCCAACTGGCCTTACTGTAGCTTATGGTGCATATTGGTGGCCTTAGCAGCTTATGGGGGATGTGCTCCCAACATTATTTAATTTCTTGCCTGATCTGCTGATAGGGATTAGTGCCACCTTTTGTCATGTTTTTCAGCTGACAAAATATCTATAAAATTTCTGCATATAGTTTGGGAAACATAAAGCTGGAACGGCAAGTATTAGCCACATACAGATCCGGGAAATATATATCAGGCGCCATGTTGTTTTACCTCGTACAGCTGATTTATATTCAGCATCTGATAGTTTAGCTTGATTTCCCATCTTTACGTTTATTTTTTTTTTCATTCTACTGCAGCTCCATATTTTCAACTTCTCGAGCTGATAAACAAAATTGTCTAGTCATTCTACGAACAAAACCGATTGATTGTATTAAAACGTTGGTTGTATCCAGCATGGCATTTCTTTTTTTATTTCCCTGACAGGACTCCAGAGGACCCATCTACTTTCTACTTTCGCATACGCTATGTTATTTGCTTACTTCATTTAGTCTTTACAACCCTTTAGTCAGGATTACTATCTACCATCTTACGCCACCCATGTTGTATGTGGCAATTTTATCCATGAGTGGTGGGACCTACAGTTTAACAGTCAACTTCGAAAAATAGATTTTTGAGAACTTTTTTATGGCAATTTTTTTTATTCTCGGAATTTTTGCCAGAAGACTGCTGAGAGGAAGTTGCCGTAGAAATATTTTTTATATTTTGTTATGTTCGAGATGCCTGAGTTCATCATGGGTTCGCGTCTTATAAGTTAACTAGCTATCTACTCGCTTACTGGCATTAGTAGTACGATTATCGCTTTCGCATTAATCTTGTAGCAATATGAACAAGCTGAGCTGTACTTTCCCCGCCAAAAATTGCTATTTCACCTGTGAGTGTTCAACTTGAATACAAAATTTGCCGAAATATGTATACGGTTTGCTTATGGGGCGCAATTACTTTCAATCCTAACAGCTCAACACTCGATTTCTTTGTTGATTTTCCACAATTCTTGTTGAAAGTATTGCAATCATTTAGATGGAGTATTAAGAACGGCCGTGATCTAGTAGGTAGTGTGCTGGCTTATTAGGCATAAAGCCAGGGTTATAGTCCCAGGCCAGACATCAAAATGAAAATACAAAAAGTATTTTTCGGCGATTTCTTCTCAGCAGATTTCTGGCATAAACTCTGAGAGTAAATAAAATTAACATGAAAAGTTTCTCAAAAAATCTGACGTCCAAAGTCGACTTTAAACTGTAGGTCTCGTCACTTACGAATAAAATTAAGACTACTAGGTCAATAATCCTGACTGAAGGGTTGTAATGACCAATTATGTGTATGTATTTGAACGGCCCTTTCCTGTAGTGAGTTCCTTGGCTAGATAATGTCCAAAATATTTTATCGCTCTTATGTTGTAAGTTTTTGAATAGCAAATCTGCAGTTGTCAATTAAATATATTTTGGATGGATTGGGAAGCAGTCTTATTGCCAAAAAAGTGAAATAATTTTTTTTTTATTTCAGTAAATCTGTTTCTAGACGTGGCAGACATTAGCGAGAAGTAAACCAAAAGTTTTTCAGGGACACCATACTATACCAAACTAAGTCTCATTTCATTAAATTTTAATTAATTTAACTAGTAGGTCTAGTAGGTAGTGTGCTGGCTTATTAGACGTAAAGCCAGGGTTCGAGTCCCAGGCCAGACATCAAAATAAAATACAAAAATTATTTTTCGGCGATATCTTCTCAGCAGATTTCTGGCAAAAACTCTGAGATTAAAAATAAAATTGCCATGAAAAGTTTCTCAAAAATTCGGAGTCGACTTTAAACTGTAGGTCGTGCCACTTATGTATAAAATTAACATAAGTAGTGTGAGAAATTAGGTCAATAATCCTGACTGAAGGGTTGTAATGACCAATTATGTATTATGTATGTATATATTTTTAAGTCAAACCCTTATTCATATTGTGGTTGATCCATTCCCATATGAGAATGCCGTTGGGTAAAAATAATTTTATGATTCTGGGTAAATAACTTTATAATTTTTATTGGTATTCTATTTAGTTTAAAAATAAAACAAGGAATTTCTGAAATCATAGCCGCCACAATAAAATCAAGTTCATTGCTATACAATTCCATTTAAAATGATGATTCGCCTGTCTCGTTACGATAATATTGTTTCGGTTATAGACACGCAATGAACTTTAATTATGAAAAACAATACGACAATTATTCGCTATAATGAAATGCAATTATAAGTTTGAGGTTTAGTAAATACCTCAACAGAATACATAAATGATGGCAATAAAACTTAGTGAATCGTATTTCCCTATAAACAAATGACGATATTTATTAAAAAGTAAATATTTACTGCCACAATCGAGTCTAGTTAGTTAGTAAGAAGAGAAATATTAGTAATGAATGGCATGCTTAATAAAAGAAATTAGGAATTAAGAAAGAATCATTTCGAATCCATGCAAATATAATCTTAACATACTATTAACATGAGCTGTGCATGTACATAGAATTTATTGATCAAATATTTGTTATTTCAAGGCTCCTTGTCTATCAAGGATGATTGCCTGCTTATTGAAGTATAGCCTTTAAAAGCTGTGAAGGTAACTTAAATAAAGTTTTATTGAATTTCCTTCCTAGGTTTATTTGTTTTGTTTTATTTCGATTTGTTTAGGTTTCGCAAAAAAGAAAATTTGTTTTAAAAACAAATGCCAAAAATATTTTATTTACACACAATAACAAATAGCACCAATACCAACAGAGAAGAATCAAAATGAAATGAAAATTTAAACAAACAACCACTAGTTGACTATGTAGTGACAATGATCTTGGCCTTGGCTAAGTGAATGGCTAAATAAATAAATAAAAACAAAATAAAACATAAAAAATTTAAACACTTATGCTAAATATGAGAGAGATAGAGAGAGACGAGACCCCTATGCTTGAATAAGAAGGTGAAAAGATTTCACTAAAAATTTTCTTTAACTGCTAATTAAAGCATTGAAAAACGTTCATATTGTACATAAAGAAAGATGAAAGAGGGAGTAGCATTTATGGGCGTTAGAAACAGGAGAATCTTCTGCTGGAAGAGCTTTCTCCATGCAAATAATGCATTTGGTCAATCGCTCACAAAAAAGTATGTTCTATGATTAAGACTGGTACTTGCATCAAAATACGGGATTTTCGGTCCCTTTATTTTATTGAAGCCTTTTCCTCTGAGGAAGCGATACATCCTTTTAATGTATGACTTGCATTTTTTTGGGACCATAGCTTGCATGTCTTGGACAAAGATTTGCAGATTTTGGTGTAAGAATTGGATTTTCTTGGAACGATGACTTTCAATTTTTTGGTCGGTTACCTGTACATTACGGATTTTTTGGATGAGAGAGGTATTAGCTTTGACGCCTGTATTATATATTACGCTGGTGCTTGGATACCCTGCTGTTATTAATGAATACCTTCACCTCTTCCTCTACACACCTGAATGTGTGTGAAGATAAATTAAAATTTCACTAGCAAAGACAGAAACCAAAAATTTTAACAGATCTAATGTTAAAATTAACAGAGCAATGTTAAGTGGTTAACAGAAAATATTCAAATGAAGAAATCACGATATCAGAGAAAGGAACAGCTATTCCATTTCTTTAAAATTGTGCTCCACACATTCCTGAGTGAAACAGCAGCTCTGGTAATTTAGTAATTCTTTTGAAAATTAAAAAACATCGACAAAAGATTTATCAGATTGTCTGGGTAGGATAATGGATATTGTGGAAAAATGGGACTTGCTGCGCATATCCCACTATATACAAATTGTAACCTAAGGTTCCAAAGGTGTCCCTTATAAAACGCAATAAGTCGTATCTCCCAAATAATTTTGAAACTTGAGATATCGGGCTTCAAATGTTGCCTATGTTAGCAGAGTCTGGGTGGAATATTGGATGATGTATAGAGTGGGAAAATGGGACTTGCTGCACATATCCCACTTTATACAAATTGTAGTCCCTTATAAAACGCAATAAGTCGTATCTCTACAAATAATTTTGGAACTTGAGATATCGGTTAACTTGAGATATCGGCTTCAAATATTGCCTATGTTAACAGTGTCTGGTTGGGATGAGGGATGATGGATCTTGTGGAAAAATGGGACTTGCTGCACATATCCCACTATATACAAATTGTAGTCTAAGGTGTCCCTTATAAAACGCAATAAGTCGTATCTCCCAAATAATTTCGGAACTTGAGATATCGGGCTTCAAATGTTGCCTATGTTAGCAGAGTCTGGGTGGGATGTTGGATGATGTATAGTGTGGAAAAATGGGACTTGCTGCACATATCTTACTATATGCAAATTGTAGCCTAAGGTATCCCTAATAAAACGCAATAAGTCTTATCTCCCAAATAATTTTGGAACTTGAGATATTGGGCTTCAAATATTGCCTATTTTAACAGTGACTGGGCAGGATGAGGGATGATGCATATTTTTGAAAAATGGGAGTTGCTGCACATATCCCACTATATACAAATTGTAGCCCAAGGTGTTCCTAATAAAACGCAATAAGCCGTATCTCCCAAACAATTTTTGAACTTGAGACAGTCCGTTATTTGCGACCAGAGATATAGGCACCGAAGCTAATTGTTTTCTTCAAATGATAGCTGATGGCATCAAGGATTACTTGGGACCTGACATAAAGGCGAAGAAACTAATTGTTTTCCTTAAATGACCAACAAAAAGTTTTCTATATGAATCAGGCAAAATTGCCGTATTGCCTGTATTATTTATGACGCCGATACATCAGGTCCCAAGCCACGCCCGACCGTAAGGAAAACTGTTTTGGAAAACTGTTTGATATCAGTATCATGACTATCCAGCATACTTCCTCACAATCCATTTTTATCCGATTTAGCCTCATTTATACAGATAATTTTTTTTTTGCCCATTTGAAATTGTCATGTCAAATTGGGCATTCTGCACAAGCGATACCTCGGAGGTATTGTAAAATGATCATCGGTATTGATTTGGATTTAACACCTTTAGAATATTTTCCTTAAGTTGCAGGTGTACGCGAATAAGCCACAGTCCACAGCAGTACTTAAAGCTGATATAATTCACCGTGATTTATATGCCAGAATCATGGAAAATTGGACATTTTGGATTGGATACGTAGAGAAGCCGCAGGGGAAATTTGAACGATATTGTATTCTTCACATATTGAGATCAATAGAAATTTCTAACGAGTAATGAATATGTTTTATTTAAACTAAAAGACAGGAAGAGTTTAAAAAACGATATTATACGAACGTTAAAGATTGATTTCATTGATTTCGAAGTAACTCTGCACCCATTCACTCATAGGCACTGTACAACTAGTTTGAGCTGATTTCTTTTTGGTATGGAATTTTTGTTTTTAAATTAAACCAGCACTCAGGGGATGACCGCTACTCATGCAGTGCATTGTGCGGGTTTAGGAAAGGTGGAAAGTGGGGAGATGCGAACGGTGATTATAAAATGGCCAGTGCTATACCTTCACCATTAGACAGACTACAGCAATCGCCCCCAAGAAGCCCGCAGTTTCTCACACCACTTATGTTGTGTGTGTTAATTTTATACAGAAGTGGCGGGACCTACAGTTTAATTAAAGTCGACTCCGAACGACAGATTTTTGAGAAACTTTTCAAGAAGAGAAAGAGAATAAATGGCCGAAAAAATACTTTTTGTATTTTTTTTTTATTTTGATGTCTGGCCTGGGACTCGAACACTGGCTTTACGTCTAATAAGCCAGCACACTACCCGCCGTTAAGTACAAATCAAGGCCACAGTCATTCCATTCACATATACGTCTTATCATATGAATCATACGAAAAAATTCCTTTATTCGTTGCATATATTTTCCATATTCTGAGTTTCCTTTGAAAAATTTTTTGTTTTATTTTAGCGGGTACCCTATTTAGTTGCCAACCCTATCGCTTTGTAACTCTGTATGTAATGTGAATAATCTAGACTGGCGTTATAAAATTAAAACGTAATAAAATTGTTTCATAAATTGTGCTAAAATCATCAACAACTTTGTGTCTCCTCACGTGCTATAATTAAATGAATAATAAAAGACGCAACATGAGTTGCTTCTTTGTAAACTCGACCGACTTATTGATGCGCCTAGAATTGCCAATTAAGATAATTGAATTATTGAAACAAATGAAAATGTATGGGAAAAGAATATAAAGAATCAATTTACATACATTTTTACATTTGTAAGCATACTTAATTTATTTCTTTCCCTTTATATTACTTTACTTAATTGCCGCTAATTATTTGCTTGTTTTTCTAATGAATTTTTGTTTAATTTTGTTTTTTGTTTTTATCTTTTCCCAGCATACAAAACGTACCGGCTGGGTATTGCGTGATGTCAACGATTGCGAATCGATATCAGGCCATATGTATCGTATGAGCATGTTAACTTTCTTACTTGATGGTTCCGAAGGTCTCAATCAGATTAAATGCATGGAACTGGCCTTGGTTCATGATTTGGCTGAAAGTTTAGTTGGTGACATTACACCGTTTTGTGGCATAACAAAAGAGGAAAAGAAAAATATGGAATTAAAGGCAATGGAAGATATTTGCAAGTTAATTGAGCCGAGAGGCAAACGTATTATGGAATTGTTTGAGGTAAGTAATGCTATCAGAATTATTATGCATTTCGTTTGTAATTTAAAACGGTTGTTAGCAGTTTTAAAATATTGAAGGATTGCATTGGAACCTCCCTCGTTTATAGAAAATTAAACAGAATTTAATCAAAGACTCAATTATTATATGAATTATTAAATAGGAATATTCGGGTGAGGCCTTGGAGATATAGTTTTAAAAACTTATTACCATTGCCATCATATTTGAGAACCACCACTGGACATAACTCTACAATTATTACTTTTTGGAATGTGAAATTCTGACTGTTACGCCTAGTGGCCAGTATGTGGGCTTATTTGACGAGAGTTACATCCTGAAATGAAAATATATATACCGTTGGGTCAAAGAATAAATGCATAAAATATTCTCAAAATTGTTATCCGTAGTCGACGTTTATTTGTAGGTCTCAGTACTCATAGATAAAATCAGCACATTGTTAAATGACAATGTATGAAAGTTTGAAATTTGAAGTGATAACTAGAACCTACAAGAAATGATAAAAAATGATATAGGAAAACTATCCATATAGGAATCGGTAAAACCTTCAGTGTGATAGATTATTATGGAAGTGTAAAGGATAGCAATTAGCAAATCCCGAATCCCGGGATTTTTAAAAACGTCCCGGAATTTTTCAGGATTTTCGAGATTGTGAATTCATGTGAATTTTGACCCTGCAAAAGGTCTTGAAAAAAATATCACTTGACTTCGATAACAGCATCTCAGATGAGTAAAAATCTCTCAAAAATCTGTGATTCGGATTTGAATGAACTGTAGCTCCCGCCACTCACGTATAAAATAAACGCACACAACATAAGTAGTGTGAAAAGCTAGGTCGTAATCCTGACTAAAGGATTTTAATGACCAATTATGTATATATGTATGTACATATGTATCTTGGAACTATTTTACCAACAAATGTTGATTGCAAGAAATGTTTTTCAACGGCAGCGTATGTTAAGAACAAAATTCGTTCAAGCCTATCACACCACATGTTAGATGCTTTAATCTTTTTTGGAATCCAAATAATTTCCTTAAAACTAATGCACTTGCATACGTATAAATAATGTATATTATTAAGAGAAAATCGCAATTTTTCCCGTGATTTTCGGGATTTTTGTATCCCGAATTAACCCGAAATATCGCGGGATTTCGGGATCGGGATTACAAAATCCCGAATCCCGGGATTTTTAAAAATCAGTCCCGTATGGCATCCCTAGTGACTACCCCTCAGCAGATTTCTGGCAAAAACTCTGAGAGTAAATAAAATTTCCATAAAAAAAGCTGAAATCTGTCGGAATTAATTTGAAGGTTCTGTCACTTATGGATAAAATTAAAACACACAACATAAGTGCTGTGTGAATGTAGGTTGTTGTCCTGACTAAAAGGTGGTAATGAATAATTATGTATTCATGTATGTAAATCCAAAATTGTTGTTGTGATAGCTTCAATTGTCTTACAAGTCTAAATTAATATTTACTACTGTTGTAGTTATAACGAGTCCTAATAGTTTTTCCCCATAGAATATAATAGGAATTATGTTGACATAAGATGGTGGTTATAGTTGGATTGCTCTCGTTCACTAGGTTCACAAGTTCATTAGGTTCATTCCAAGTAGGATTGTAGAATTGAGTTACCGTATTATGAGAAATTTGAAAACATCAGGGCAAGGGTTATTGATGTCGGGAATAATCCTCTCTGGACCATATCTCAACACCGTTTGGAGGAAGTCGGTTTGACTAAGTGATTGCTTCTCAGTAAACGAAATCGCAAGAAAGTGGCTTCTGTTGCATCTACTGTCAGGCTCACTGTGAATTTAATATACAGAATAGATCGATATCAGGGTGGAGTGTGGGTGAACTTCAATTACTACACAGTGATTCCTATGTTGCTTGATCTTCTAATATAGTCATTCATATTTTACACTCTGGCGCATTCGGTAGCTATTTGAAATGTAATGTTTTTGACAATTTTAGACTGTATGCCACTTAGGAATAGAGTCCAAACAGGGGCTGGAAAGTACAACAATGTTGAACCAAATCTCAACTGGATCTATCTGGTTCATCTGACTAATACCCTCTCATTAAACGAAATCACGGGAAAGGTGTTCGTTGAGGCTTCTGTTGTATCTTCCGTTGCAAGGCTCATTGTGAATTTAATATACTGAATCAATCGACGTTGGATTAGGCTCTGGGTGAACTTCTAGGAAGTACTGTCTGTTCAACAACTTGTCTATGTAGTGATTCAAATTATTCATACTGACGCAAAATGTAGCGATTTGAAGTGCAGTGTTTTGATCAGCCTATAATTTTGGCTGTTGTGTGTAGCTAAGGAATAGAGACTAAATAGAGACTGGATAGAAAAGGAATGTGCCCCCAATTGCCATGTCTATTTGTCCACAGTGATATCAAATTAAAATAAAATTAATACTTATTACTAATAGCCTAAATTGTCATTGCTAGGGAAGTATTGTTCTCAGAGGTTGGACTGCTAAGATATATTCGAATTACATGTTTTACGGACCATAGAAAAGTGTCATAGTATTTGCAATAGCTCGAGAAGTGTAAGTGAGAAGTTTCAAAATGTTTAGATATCGTTTAAGCTTCCCATTGAGACCAAAAAAAAAGAAAATGTAATTCTTGTCATGTTAATTTTAAAAATTTTTTATTTCCAATCATGATTGTCATTAAAAAATATTTTTTCTTTTTATTTCAGGAATACGAACATGGCGAAAGTGCTGAATCGAAATTTGTTAAAGATTTAGATCGTTTGGATATGGTTATGCAAGCATTTGAATATGAGAAAAGAGACGATTGCCTACTTAAACATCAAGAATTCTTTGATTCTACAGAAGGCAAATTTAATCATCCATTCGTTAAGAAATTAGTGAATGAAATCTATGAACAACGTGATCGTTTGGCTAAAGCCAAAGGTGCAGTGCCGCCACCAAAAATTGAAGTACCCAATATGGATGAACCAATCGAAAAGACTACTAACGGCAAGACAAATGGTCATTGTGCTAATACGGAAGCACTGGAAAAGACTAATGAAACATCAAAATCAAGTTGATAAAATGGAGGCCTTTATTTTTATATACAAAAAAAAACTAAAAAAAAAGAAAAAACGGAAAAATATAAAAATATGTACTAGAAAATAATTAGTAGAATTGCTAGAAAGAAGACAACCGATAAAGGGAAGTAATTTAAATGGTTTAGCGTGATCCTAGTGTTATACGTTTAGCTAATTATCATTTTAAGTCTTAGTTAGTAGAAGGCAAAACAAAAACAAAAGCAAACATATTAAGTTAAAACAAGTAACAAGATTAGTAACAATTTTATTAATGTGTACGTACGTATGTAATTATTAAGTAAAGTTTTTAAATTAGTTTAAAAATTAATGTTTTTTTTTTTATTATTATTATTATTTTTGTTTTATTTTAGTTTTATTTTCATTAATTTAAAGTTAAAAGTAACAACCAGGTTGTTTAAATTTTATTTAAACTGAAATTAACTAAGAAAAAAAAAGAACTAAAAAGAGAGAGTATTCTTGCTACCTCATCAATATGTTTTAACAAGATCAAAAATATTTTAAAAAACAGTTTCTTTTTTTTTAAAAGATGATCTTTTTGTGTAGTTATTGTTTTTAAAACTTATAAATAAGTTTTAGTCCAATTGTTGTATATTTTTTAAACTTATTATTTGCTTTCAAATTCTTATTTATTAAATCAATATTGTTTCCTATTGTTAAAAAACTTTTGAAGTATTTTATTACAAAAAAAGAGAATATTTTTATTGCAAATCCCAAAGTACAACACCACCTTAACTTGTAAAATTATTTGCAATTTAAACGTTTCTTTTTTTTCTTATAATAAAATAATGTTTTAAAATTTATTTTTAACAAACACCTCGTGATCTTTTTAGATCGTATTTGTTTTAACTAGTTTTACTTGAAAAAGAAAAAAATAAAAAAAATAAAAAACAAAATCATTCTAATTTTAAGTTTTAATTCTATTAGTTAAATTATTAAATTAAATTAAATTATAATTCAAATCAAAACTAAACTAAACTTTAAAAAGCCTATAATAAACACTACACTTGAAAACTGTCTTCAAAACACCAAATATTAACAATTCAAATGTTTTATTTCTTTCTCTCTATTTGTTAAATAACATACACACAACGATTTATATTCTATTAAAATTTTATTACAATCATGCATTTCAATATAAAAATTAATATTAAATGTAGAAAAATTGGTTTCGGATCATCTTTGTGGCTGGTTATAAATTCTGAAAGATGGAAGGAGGAATATTATATATTCTTTTTTTAATTTAAACTTCCTTTAATTTAGTTTCTTATTACCTTCTATAATTATCAATTGATTGTCTTGGTTATTCTTTTGATATGCATGTTGCTGATTATTTTTGGCCTTGTCTGTAAAGATAAGTGGTACGTTCAAGTTAAATTCAAAAATTAAAATTAAAACAAATTTTTTTTCAATGAAGTAAATGACGTCTGTGTTAATTTAGTAATTACCACACCTAGAAAGTCAAAGTAGTTCTTGATATTAAAACAAACTTAATTCTTTGTGTCGGCACCAACTATTATTTTTTATAATATTTTAAATTCGAAATTCATTTAAAAATTCATGGTCAATTGCTGTTTTACTGCCAATAAGCGTTAAAAATTAGTAACTTTCTATTCTATTGAAAAATTATGTTTGTTTTTGTGAATTAATAGTGAAAATTATCGCTGTATTCTAGTAGCTAGTGTATTGGCTTATTAAACGTTCGGCCACGGGGCAGACCCAAGTCAGACATCTTCAACAGAACGAAAAAGTAAATAAAAATGTCATGAAAAGTTTCTCCAAAAATCTGTCATTCGAAATCGACTTTAAACTATATATCCCTCCAATCATATATAAATTAACACACACAACGTAAGTGGTGTCCGAAACTAGGTCGTAATCCTGACTGAAGGGTTACAATGACCAGCTATGTATGTATGTACGTATCAAAGATCAGCAACGATAATTGAGTAGCTTCGAGTCATACTTATAATTTCAAATACTTATACGCATTCACACTTTTTGTAATATCATACTTATCGTACTCATATTCAAAGTTCGAAGTACTCGTCGTACTCATACTTAACAATACGCACGATGCTGGTGATTTCAACTCTCCATGACTCAACATAATACGAAGCACAATATAAATATGATTCGAGTGCGAATACCACAATACTCGCTAGAAGGTTGTGTGTTGTCCTTGTCTTTTCTTTTTTCTTCTTTTGTAAATGCAACAACAACTAAGACTGTAAATTTTGATGAATGATTCGAGTGACTCGAATCATTCGTAAGTGTTGCAAGTATTTTTCTAAATTTATGAATCTGAATGAGTAGGCGCATGAATCAAACTTATTTCGAACGTTGTGAGTTTGATGTCAACGTTCAACTCATGCTCAATGCAACCTGTACTTATAAATCAATGTTCAAGCGAGTACGAATGAATCAGAGTAGTTGAATTGAATGAGAACTTATGAGTAGCGAAAAAATGATTCATTGCTGGTCTCTGGTATGTATGTATGTTTGGAGTCGACTTTAAACTGTAGGTCCCTCCCCTCTTGTAAAAATTAAATTAAAAGGAATTCGTGATCCTGACTGAAGGGTTGCAATGACCAATTATGGATCTTCATCCTAATTATCAAATATTGATGCAAGGTCGTCTTTGGACACAGTCGTCCGAAGTTGAGTAAATTTATTGAAGGAATCAAGGAAACCTTCCTGACGTTACTTTAATAACGCTACGCGACAATAATAATAAAAGTTATTAAAATAGCCATAGTCCAGTAGGTAGTGTGTAGGCTTATAAGACGATACTAAGACTGTAGGCTATAAAGCCCGTGTTCGCAACTCAGGTCAGGCATCAAAATGAAATTATGTAAAAATATTGCTTCCGTGACTACATCTCACCAGATTTCTGGCAAAATGTCTGTGAGTAAATAAAATTGCCATGAAGAGCTTCTCAAAAATCTGCCGTTCGGAGTCGACTTTAAACTGTACGTCCCGCCACTCATGTAAAAAATAACGAACACAACATAAGTGGTGTGAGAAGCTAGGTCCTATCCCTGACTGAAGAGTTGTAATAACCAATTATGTTATGTATGTTATTATAATAATTAAAACGGATCGACCCATGTAGACAAAATACTGTTTAAACAGAGACTTTGTAAAGCAGGAGACAGCGATTAATCATATCATACTACATACCAATTCGTATTAACGGAAGAAAGTTAAATTGTAATGGACTTATTGGTTGGGCTTGGAGGGTAGTATTGGTCAATTGAGATGAGATCTCCTTTGCAACTGCCCAGCCCTTGGTAGGTTGAGGACTCTTGGCAGGGCTTTCTTTGAGAACTTGAGTTCTGTGTCGAGAGCCGACATCAAGGCTCTCCACAGATTCATTAGCTGCTTGGGCTGGTTGAGAGGTGCTAGGGCTTCAGAAGTGTAGTCGCGCTCTCTCACCCTCTTTTGTTTTGTGTCTGTTTCTTTATGTAATTCCTCCGTTTCCCATTCTCCCTCCCCTTACCTACTTTCCTATCACAGTATAATCTGTGCTTTCCTATATCCTGTATTTCCTTCCTCCCCTAAGGACAATGTACAATGGGTCAATTTCGACCTCCGGGTACTGTGCTTGTCTTGACTGACAGGTGCACGTCCTTTAACCAAACCTAACCTATTGGCCAATTGATGAGGATCATATCGAATTTTTTAAGAGAAGTGCAGGCCAGACAGTTGGTTTTTTTTAGAAGAACTTGTGGCTCGATTATAGATGACAACTGGACTTCAGTTGCAATGTCAGTTGTCAGAAATGTTATTACCGAAGGTAATTGGCAATTAATATTAAAAAAAATTCGAATTAAGGGAAATTTCTATAAAGTTTTAGGTTCCAGTTCGCAAACCAACCGAAGTTCGGTTGCCGCTCTTATAGACTCAATAATTTTATTAATTCCTAGAAATGATATGTGCCTACTGATAACTGTACTCTTGAATAAAATTGTGCCCGTTTTTAGTGTAGGAATATATACACACTTAATCAATTCTAGTCTCAGAGGAATTCGCCTATCAAATATTTTTTCATATTTCGTTTTGTAGGAGATATCCGAACTGAGGTTTGAACCGTGACTTCACATTTAATTAGCCAACACACTATCTACTATACTACGGCTTGTGTAGGAATAGTTGTGATAATGGATTATGGTTAACTTTATACGGCGGCTTTCTAATTTCTGTTCATTATATATTATTTGCGAGCTTGAGGATATTGGATAATTCATTAACTTTTTAAAACACTGATAATTATTTTTAAATTCCTTGAAAAGCTTACTTAAAGCCCTACTGTATTGTTTTATTATTTCGCAACAGAGTCTCTTATTAAGTCGCTTAATTAGGTCTACTTACGAAGTACTGTTATTGTTCGTTCCATTTCGCCCAGCATATTTTTCGCCACACATTTAAATTCACCGAAATCCTTGGCCTTTAAGGGACGTATAGATAAGCGCATTATAATTTTATAAACTTTATTCTCGAAAATGGTTTCGTAAACACCACCCTGTATAAATTCCTTATCTTTGAGCCAATAGTTAACCGAAGTGGGATGGGACTCTGAAATGCATTCTAATGAAACCGTTTGACCATAGCCAACATAAACGGTATCATAACGGGTCCATATCGTTGGTGGAACTAAAAATATGACATTAAACAACATGCTAGTTCAGTAGAATAGATTACTTACAATTCACCAACACTGATATTCGCTTGCTGACGGTGGGTGGCACACCATTAGAGGCTATACATAGATAAGCACCCATTGTCTCTCTATTCACCTGGTATAATGTTAAATTTGGACCTTCCGTACTATAGATATGACGACCATTTTCTATATAAAGAGGCAAATCTTTTTCACGGCGCCATGTTATTATAGGCGTGGGTAGACCTGAGGCAGTGCATGTCAAGGATATATTTTTTCCTATTTCCACTACCATATCATTGCTGGTTTGATAGTCTATAATATCGGGTGGCACAACTACATCCAAGTAGCCAACTTGAGATTTCATAGGATCTGTATTGATTTGGCACATATACCAGCCACGATCCGATTCTTTAACGTCACGTATACGCAACTGCCATATGCGATGCTCTGTGTGGCTGATACTGATGCGATGATTTTTCGTTATGACATGATTCTGTATACTCAGTATAGTTTGGGTATCCACTCTTAACCAGGCTACCTAAGGGTGAGTTATTGTGGTCAATAGTTATCATAGCGTATGTAACTGTAAAATTTTACTGCACTTTTTTCATACTTTACCTTAAATGTTAACAAGTCATGTACAATACATGTTAAGGTGCCATCTCGACCAACCGGTACTGTTACATTATTAATGGGGCCACTAAATTTTGGATCAGCTGGAAAAGAGAAGATAATATTAAACGTTATACAGGGTGGCTGATATATAATGCAACAAAGTAAAGCGCTATATTTTTTTTAAATATTATTGTTCAAAAGCAAAAAATGTTGGAAATAACATTTGTTCGAATTGGCCACATTTGGTACGAATTATGGCCTTCAAACGGCCGACAAAGCCATCACAGGCTGCACGAAAGTGGCTCTGCGGTATTTTAGACCATTCCCGGCGAAGTGCCGTCTTGAGATGATCGACACTTTGGTATTTTTTAGTGAGAACCTTACTCTCCAAAATGCCCCAGGCGCAAAAGTCCAACGGATTGAGATCCGGAGATTTTGGTGGCCATTGTGCGGTAGAAATGAAGCGAGAAACCTCCTTTTTAAGCCATTCTTGGTTGACGCATGCTGAGTGCGATGTTGGAATGTCCATGGACTGCGGCCGAAATTTTTGTCTGCCTAGGGCTTCAATACTGTTTTTAAGACATTTTCCCCATAATATTCGGCATTTATTTTGATCCCACGGTCAATGAATGCATGCAGGGAGCGATCGTCGGTCGTTACGACAGCCCACACCATTACCATCGGCGGCGCTTGAGTTCTGGTGGCCAATCGCAGGTGTAAATTTTCAGCTGACCTCTGTAGCAAGTAAACCCGATCATTTTGTTTATTCACAAATCAAATTCGGTAACTGGCCACTTTCGTGCAAGCGAAGTAACTCCTTGACTCTTTCCACTCTAACTTTTTTTATCCATCGGTGAGCTCTTGCACTTTTTGGAACTTCAATGGCTTTAGTCTAGGCTCATTTTTCAATATGTGCTGCATCCATTCTTGTGATATGTTCAGCTCACGAGCAATTATTATACCACTGCGGCATGGATTTCGATCAAATCTGGCCTACACATTTCGGATCATTTCTGGTTTTGTTAAAGTTTTTTCTTCGTCCATTTTTTGGACGTGATGGAACACTGAAAGTATCACGGTAAAGAGCAATGGTACGAGAAACAAAAGTTTTATTCACATTTTAATGCTGGAGGGCTCTAACGATAGCCCTCTGTGGTTTTCCAGCCAAATATAAATCACGCTTGAATTCCATCACGAATAACTTTTTTCCGAATGCAGTAGATCAAAATGCTTTTCTAAGCTTGTAAATAATAAAATGAACTGTCACTGGAATAAACATGTCAGAAGTTAGACGAGCGATTTACAAATGATAACAACCTGAAGTTGGTTGCAATACATATCAGCCACCCTGTACATACGTTAAGACTCGTTATCTGGGCAATATTTATAAACGTAAATAAATTGTTTTAACGACTTTTAAAAGGCAACATATTGTTCGTTACCAAATTGTATCTTGAATACCAGCAATAAAACTATCTTGGGCATGTTAAAAAAAAAATATCTGGGGCTTGTTGTCACTCAAATGAAAATTTTTTTAACAAATATTTCTTGAAAGAGCAAAAAATGTTGCATTTGGACGGTAGTTTTGCATGTTTTATCGATTGGAGGAGGAGACTTATTCCAACGAGAACTTTAAGGCAGAGAAAACTGCTACTCTGACATAGAACCGGACTTAAGTTGAATAAGAAGCGTACCAACTACTTAGCCTGTCACTGCGTATATTTTTTACGGCTCGTGATTATCGGCCACAAATTACACTCGCGGATCATCCTAACCTGCTGTAAATAATTTCTGTATTTCTGTTGTATATCGACTGAGGGGAAAAACAAGGGATTTTCTCAAATGTATTTAGCAGTTCCCGTTTCTTTAGCGATGCAGACTTCTTTCATTCGGCTTACCTTCTTGTGGAGTGATGGATTTAGTATATCAGATCGATCAGCTTGTTTCGAAGAGCGTTATGCTTTAAAGTGAAGCATTGATTAGTAAGGACTTTTCAGTTAGATTGGAGCGGAGTGCTGAATTTTTAGGATTTGTGGATTTAAATATTAATGTGCCCCTGAAGAACATTGTTTTTAGCTTCCGACTGTGAAAATCCTTTTATACAATTTTCATTTATTTAATAAAGGCACACAGGTGCAGGAATAAGCGGTGCAATGCAAATATCACCCACAAGAGCGTTGAAAACAGTACTCGTCATCTGGAGATACTCGTCGTATTCATACTTAACAATACTCGTCTCTACTTAACATTTACACGCAACATAAAATAAGTATGATTTGCGTACGAACACTACTATACTCATAAGAAGATTGTGAGTATGCTTTGCTTGTTGTCTTTGTCTTTCCTTTCTTCTTTGTTTGTATATGCAACAACAACAAAGGCTATAAATTTTGATGAATGATTCAAGCCACTCGAATTACTTATAAGTATTATAAGTACTTTTCTAAATTTGTGAATCACAATGAGTAGGCGTATGAATCAAACATATTTCGAATGTTGTGAGTTAAATGTCAATGTTGTACGCATACTCATTGCTACTTATATTTGTAAATCAATGTTGTAGCGAGCACGAATGAGTTAGAGTAGTTGAATTTCAATTCTGTTGATTCACTCATACTCAAAAATGCATGAGTGCTTTTATGAATAGCTGAAAAACGATTCATTGCTGATCTCTGATTGGAAATCAGAACAGAACATTACATATCACAAGCTTCAATAATCCAATGCTTTTTATTTCGTTTAAGATCAAGCCGAGAAAGTAGGCGAAAACGTTACGTTGTGGAAAAATTACAAAAATATTTTGAGGCTATCCTAATGAGGAAAGAACCATGAGTATTTTAACAATAAATATAAATGACATTCAGTCTTTGCCGGGCACTCGCCGTGTAAACATCGCTTTCATTATTATATCGGGTGATTGAATTGTTATATCGGGTGATTGAATAATTTATTATTGGAAGGCTATTGGAACGTTTTTTTTTTTGGCTTGTTTAATTTTGATTGATTAATTTATTATTGGAAGGCTACTGGAACGTTTTTTTGTCTTGTTCAATTTTGATTGATTAATTTTTATTTTTGATTGTTAATTTGATCTTATTGATAAGATCTTGAAACAGTGAAGAGACTTTCGGATTTCAACATGAATGGGGTCGACCACCCCCAATCATAATCGGTTCCGGGAACTTGATCCCTCATATGCAAAACCTAAGCCTAATAAAATGAGGAGATGAAATAATAATAAAAGTTATTATAATAGCCGTAGTCTAGTAGGTAGTGTGTCGACTTATGAGACGTAAAGCCCGGGTTCGTAACTCAGGTCGGCTTCAAAATTATGTAAAAATATTAATTCGGCGATTTCCTCTCAGCAGATTTCTGGCAAAAATTCTGAGAGTAAATAAAATTGCCATGAAAAGTTTCTCAAAAATCTGTCGTTCGGAGTCGCCTTTAAACTGTAGATCCCGCCACTCATGTAAAAAATAACGAACACAACATAAGTGGTGTGAGAAGCTAGGTCCTAACCCTGACTGAAGGGTTGTAATAACCAATTATGTTATATATGTTATTATAATAATTAAAACGGGTCGACCCATTTGGACAAAAAGGTGTTTAAACAGAGACTTTGTGACGCAAATCTAATCGCGTCATACTAAATACTAATTCGTATTAATGGAAGAAAGTTAAATTTTAATGGACTTATTGGTTGGGCTTGGAGGGTAGTATTGGTCAATTGAGATGAGATCTCCTTTGCAACTGCCCAGCCCTTGGTAGGTTGAGGACTCTTGGCAGGGCTTTCTTTGAGAACTTGAGTTCTGTGTCGAGAGCCGACATCAAGGCTCTCCACAGATTCATTAGCTGCATGGGCTGGTTGAGAGGTGCTAGGGCTTCATAAGTGTAGTCGCGCTCTTTCACCCTCTTTTGTTTTGTGTCTGTTTCTTTATGTAATTCCTCCGTTTCCCATTCTCCCTCTCCTTACCAACTTTCCTATCAGAGTATAATTTGTGCTTTCTTATATCCTATATTTCCTTCCTCCCCTAAGGACAATGTACAATCGGTCAATTTCGACCTCCGGGTACTGTGCTTGTCTTGACTGACAGGTGCACGTCCTTTAACCAAACCTAACCTATTGGCCAATTGATGAGGATCATATCGAATTTTTTAAGAGAAGTGCAGGCCACACAGTTGGTTTTTTTTAGAAGAACTTGCGGCTCGATTATAGATGACAACTGGACTTCAGTTGTAGTGTCAGTTGTCAGATATGTTATTACCGAAGGTAATTCGCAATTAATATTAAAAAAAATTCGAATTAAAAGAAATTTCTATAAAGTTTTAGGTTCCAGTTGGCAAAGCAACCGAAGTTCGGTTGCCGTTCTTGTAGGCTCAATAATTTTATTAAATCCTAGAAATGATATCTGCGTACTGATAACTGTGCTCTTGAATAGAATTGTGCCCGTTTTTAGTGTAGGAATATATACATACTTAATCAATTTTAGTCTCAGAGGAATTCGCCTATCAATTATTTTTCCTTTTTGCGTTTTGTAGGAGCTATCTGATCTGAGGTTTGAACCGTGACTTCACATTTAATAAGCCAATAGGAATAGTTGTGATAATGGATTATGGTTAACTTTATACAGCGGCTTTTTAATTTCTGTTCAGTACATATTATTTGCGAGCTTGAGGATATTGGTTAATTCAAGAACTCTTTAAAACACTGATAATTATTTTTAAATTCCTTGAAAAGCTTACTTAAAACCCTACTGTATTGTTTTATTATATCGTAACAGAGTCTCTTATTAAGTCGCTTAATTAGGTCTACTTACGAAGTACTGTTATTGTTCGTTCCATTTCGCCCAGCATATTTTTCGCCACACATTTAAATTCACCGAAATCCTTGGCCTTTAAGGGACGTATAGATAAGCGCATTATAATTTTATAAACTTTATTCTCGAAAATGGTTTCGTAAACACCACCCTGTATAAATTCCTTATCTTTGAGCCAATAGTTAACCGAAGTGGGATGGGACTCTGAAATGCATTCTAATGAAACCGTTTGACCATAGCCAACATAAACGGTATCATAACGGGTCCATATCGTTGGTGGAACTAAAAATATGACTTTAAACAACATGCTAGTTCAGTAGAATAGATTACTTACAATTCACCAACACTGATATTCGCTTGCTGACGGTGGGTGGCACACCATTAGAGGCTATACATAGATAAGCACCCATTGTCTCTCTATTCACCTGGTATAATGTTAAATTTGGACCTTCCGTACTATAGATATGACGACCATTTTCTATATAAAGAGGCAAATCTTTTTCACGGCGCCATGTTATTATAGGCGTGGGTAGACCTGAGGCCGTGCATGTCAGTGATATATTTTTTCCAATTTCCACTACCATATCATTGCTGGTTTGATAGTCTATAATATCGGGTGGCACAACTACATCCAAGTAGCCAACTTGGGACTTCATAGGATCTGTATTGATTTGACACATATACCAGCCCCGATCCGATTCTTTAACGTCACGTATACGCAACTGCCATATGCGATGCTCTGTGTGGCTGATACTGATGCGATGATTTTTCGTTATGACATGATTTTGTATACTCAGTATAGTTTGGGTATCCACTCTTAACCAGGCTACCTAAGGGTGAGTTATTGTGGCCAATAGTTATGACATTGTATGTAACTGTAAAATTTTACGGTACTTTTTTCATACTTTACCTTAAATGTTAACAAGTCATGTACAATACATGTTAAGGTGCCATCTCGACCAACCGGTACTGTTACATTATTAATGGGGCCACTAAATTTTGGATCAGCTGGAAAAGAGAAGATAATATTAAACGTTATACAGGGTGGCTGATATATAATGCAACAAAGTAAAGCGCTATATTTTTTTTAATATTATTGTTCAAAAGCAAAAAATGTTGGAAATAACATTTGTTCGAATTGGCCACATTTGGTACGAATTATGGCCTTCAAACGGCCGACAAAGCCATCACAGGCTGCACGAAAGTGGCTCTGCGGTTTTTTGGCCCATTCCCGGCGAAGCGCCGTCTTGAGATGATAGACACTTTGGTATTTTTTAGTGAGAACCTTACTCTCCAAAATGCCCCAGGCGCAAAAGTCCAACGGATTGAGATCCGGAGATTTTGGTGGCCATTGTGCGGTAGAAATGAAGCGAGAAACCTCCTTTTTAAGCCATTCTTGGTTGACGCATGCTGAGTGCGATGTTGGAATGTCCATGGTCTGCGGCCGAAATGTTTATCTGCCCAGGGCTTAATATGTCTTTAAGACATTTTCCCCGAAAATATTCGTCCTTTATTTTGACCCCACGGTCATCGGTCGTTACGACAGCCCCACACCACAGCCAATCGCAGGGTAAATTTTCAGCTGACCTCTGTAGCAAGTAAACCCGATCATTTTGTTTATTCACAAACTGCACAATTTGGACTGGCTTCTTATCGGAGAAAACCAAATTCGGTAACTGACCACTTTCGTGCAAGCGAAGTAACTCCTTGACTCTTTCCACTCTAACTTTTTTTGTCCATCGGTGAGCTCTTTTTAGAACTTCAATGCCTTTAATCCAAACTCTTTTTCCATATGTGTTTGCATCCGTTCTCGCGATATGTTCAGCTCATGAGCAATTTTCTACCACTGCGGCGTGGATTTCGATCAAATCTGGCCTTAACTTTTTGGATTATTTCTGGTGTTGAGGAGGTGACTTATTCTAACTAGAACTTTGAAGCAGAGAAAACTGCTACTCTGACACAGGATGGGGCTTAAATTGAATAATAAGCGTATTAATATCACTGCTTAGTCTGCTACTTCGTCTATTCTCACGGCTCGTTCCGTAATTTGTGGCACGCGGAACATTCTAATCTGCTGAAAATAATTTCGACTGTGAAGAAAAAACGGGATTTTCTCCACTCTATTTACCAGTTCCCGTCTCTGGCGCGATGTAGATTTCTTTCATTCGACTTACCTTCTTGTGGAGTGATCGTTTTAGGATATCAGATTGATCACTAGGTTCCCTATACCTTTAGGCTGGTTTTCAGCTTATTTCGAAGAGCGTCATGCTTTAAAGTGAAGCATTGATTAATCAGAACTTTTCAGTTAGATTTGGCCATTGCTTCATGTGGATTATATTAGTGCTTGCTATGTGTGCTCTGGTGAGTGCTGAATTTTTAGGAATTGTGGATTTAAATATTAATGTATCCCCTGAAGAACATTGTTTTTAGTTTTCGACTGTAAAAATCCTCTTATACAATGCTTATTTATCTAATAAAGGTCCACAGGTGCGGGAATAAGCGGAGCGATGGAAATCATTTATCATCTAATAAATAGACAGCTGTACGTGTTCGATATGACGCTGCCTTTGCTCAGTATTGTCTTCAGACCTTGGGTGGTGGATCAACTAGTGCCTAAAATCGACTCATTAAAAGTAGTTATCCGTCAGGATGCCCAACACATTTGCTTGTGGAGGTTAGTTGCCACACGGATGTCGTTAAATATAGAGATAAAAATAGATTGGATTTCTATATAGAAGAACCAGAAAACAAACTACCGGGTCAAATCCAATTGTTTGATTCAAGTTTTCCCATTATTTGCTGATTTTTGACAAATTACGGCATACAATTAAGGGACGTAAAGACCAACCTTGCCATTGATTATAGACAATTGGACCACAGTTCGGGCTTTCGGGGTACGCGCGATCAGGTATTGTATGATCCGGGCTAGTAATGATTTGAAAAGCTTAACTTATAGGAATTAAAATATCTTTACGTATAGTCCAATAACAGCAAGGAATAGAGATCAAAGACCATCCTGGGGTGTAAAAAGGTGATTAACAATTATTCTAGGCTTGGAGTAGTACGCGTTAGATAAATTCCTAGACCAGCAACGAGTCTTCAAAACGATGAGTAGATTCAAATCAGACTTATAATTTCTGATACTTATGCGCATTCATACATTACTCGTCGTATTCAAACTTAATAATACGCGTGATGTTGTTAACTTCGACTCGTTTCTACTTAACATTTACACGAAGCACAAAATAAGTATGATTCGCATATGAAGACTACTATACTCGCAAGAAGATTGTGTGTATGCTTTGCTTGTTGTCTTTGTCTTTCCTTTCTTAATGCAATAACAACAAGAAGGTTATAATTTTGTTAATGATCGAACTGAAAACTTATAATTTAAGTATTCTAAATTTTGATACAAAGAGTAGGCTGTATTCAAACATATTTCGAATGTTTGAGTTGATGTCAATGAATTTTATGCTTATTACTTATAATATTAAAGTATAAGATATAGTTACTTATCGTCTTGATATAGTTTAAATCAATGTTGTAACGATACGATTGATGGAACGTGAATATCATCTTGATTCACCCTCGCTTTTATTTTTAAGATCAAAGACGGAAATAGGCGAAAACGTTACGTTTGGAAGAATTACAAAATACTTGGGGAGATCCTTGTAAATAATGATGTTTTAAGAATAAATAGAATGACACTCCACTTCACATGTATACCTGAACCGTATTGGCGTGGTGGAAAATGATGAGTGCAGGGCATACGATGAAGCACTTTTCGTTTCATTGGTCAGCTTTGGTAAGATCGTGGTTCTAATATTTTGAGGATGATATTGTACCAGGCCTAACTCATTTCAAAAGAATGGAGTGGCAAAACTTAGGGGTATTTATACAAAACCAAGACTTTCTATAGAAAGTAAGATACATACATAATTGGTCATTACAACCCTTCAGTCAGGATTATTGACCTAGTTTCTCACACTACTTATGTTGTGTGTGTTAAATTTAAATATAAGAGGCGGGACTTACAGTTAAAAGTCGACTCCGAACGACATATTTTTTTGAGAAGCATTTCATGGCAATTTTATTTACTTTCAGAGCTTTAACACACACAACATAAGGGGTCTGAGAAACTGCGGGCTTCTTGGTTACGATTGCTGTAGACTGTCTAATGGTGGAGGAATAGCACTGGCTATTTAATAGTCGCCAGTAGCAACTCGTTTCCTTACCGTTCGCATCTTTCCTCTTTCCACCTTTCCTAAAAAACATGCACAATGCACTGCATAAGTAGGGCCCATCCCCTGAGTGCTGGTTTTCCATTGCCTTTTATTTCATTAAAGATCAAGCTGAGAAAGAAGGCGGAAATACAAAATCCTTTGGGGCGATCCTAATAAGGAAAGAACCGTGAGTATTTTCAGAATAAATATGAATGACACTCCACTTCACATGTACACGTGGTGGAAAATGAGGATTGAGGTTCCAATATTTTGAGGATGATATTGTTCCAGACTTGACCGTAACTCATCTCAAAAGTATGGAGTGAAAAAACTTAAGGGTGTTTATAAAAAAGGCAGACTTTCTATAGAAAGTAATATAGTATTACCAAGGGTGGGTGGTCAAAAAGCCTACATGATGTCTTAGGTGGATGTATGTTAATTGGCATTAGAACCTTGGTTATCCTCCTCTCTTTCAACCTACTTATCTACCTTATAAATACAATTACTAATTACGCATGTATCTAGTTACTATGAGCGAAGTGTTTAAGTTCAGTAAAGTGTATAAAGACTCTCTGAAGAGAATCGCTATCAAAACCTCCCATTTAATAGACTATCCTGCTACCCATTAGACACCCGTTGTTTTTTATAATTTTTAATGTCAATCTTATTTATTTTAATGTTTTTATGTTGTTTCCTTTTGTATTTTATAATTATCCAAAATTATTATTTAATTTAATTTTAAATGTAATTAAAAAAGGGAACTGCTTAGGGTCACTCTATATTCAATTAAAGTCTGCTAATAACAGTTAAAACTGTAAACAAACATTGCTATGCTGTTTTGCTGCCAAAAAAAAAACCAGATGGCCCAATTAAGTGTCAACCTATAAAAACCATTAAAATGAATTAACAAAACGGATAGATACCCCGTAAACAACAGTCATATTTTGGTTGTTTTTTTCGAATATTTTAAAGCATTTAGAAAAATTAAAATAGAAATTCATAATTTTCCTTTTCTGGCTTCTTCTATGCCTAATTCTATGCCAATAAATTAAAAGATTAGTACTTAAGTTTATTAATTTTTCTTAAAGATTGTTGAGTGTTGCTTACAAACAAAATTTCGAACCTAAAAATATTTTTTGTCTATTCAACAAATATTACATGATAAAGTATTTTATTCGGAAAGAAGGAAAAGATGGAGAGTGTAAAATTATTGTATACGATTTCATGATTTGTAAAAAGGTTGATGATGGAAGGCAAATAGAAAGTGGAAAATATTTTCGTAAATATGCAAAGTTGAACAAATGAAAAGACACAGTCCAAGCAGACTAATAATAGATAGATAGGTGTGGAAAGCAATCAGGGGGCTTCAATATGTCATGCTCATTAGCATACATAGGATCCATCAATTCAATTTGTTCTGTGCTCAACAATATCCACGTCTCCATTCTATAATGTCATGCTCATTAGCATACATATGATCCATCAATTCAATTTGTTCTGTGCTCAACAATATCAACGCCTCCATTCTATAATGTCATGCTCATTAGCATACATATGATCCATCAATTCAGTTTGTTCTGTGCTCAACAATATCGACGCCTCCATTCTATAATGTCATGCTCATTAGGATACATATGATCCATCAATTCAGTCAGTTCTGTGCTCAACAATATCGACGCCTCCATTCTATAATGTCATGCTCATTAGCATACATATGATCCATCAATTCAGTTGGTTCTGTGCTCAACAATATCGACGCCTCCATTCTATAATGCATGTTTAAATTCTACGTTCTATAATAACTGTCAAAATTGCACCCATGTCCGAAATTATAGGGAAAAATTATTAGAGTTAAGCCGTGAAAACTTGAGAGCTCATCCCAACGCACTGCCTAGAAGTTATGAAGGGAACGCGATATACCTTTTTTTTTTTATTAAATACACTCACATACCCTACTCATGCGTGCATTGTGGTTAGAAACTTTGAAAGTCGACGGTAAGGAAACTTGCTGCTGGTGACTATAAATGGCCAGTGCACTTTTCACCCTAGACTCTAGCAATCGTACCATATCCCGCAGTTTCTCACACATTATGTTGTGGTGTTAATTTTATACCGATTGCGGACTATTTAAATTCACTCCGACGGAAGATTTCTTGAGAAACAAGAAGAGAAGAATCGTTATTTTGTGTTTTTATTTTGATTCTGGTACTCGACCCTGACTTATTATAAGCAGCACACTACCTACTGACACGGCGACCCACACAAAGTTCTATCTGTTATTAATCCACGGGTCGGTCGACAAGAAAAAAATATTTCTTCGGCGTTTTCCTCTCAACAGATTTCTTGCAAAATTCTTTGAATAGTACATTCCGCAGATAAGAAGTATTCGTAGCCCTTTACACATATCCATAAAAATGCACTCGGACCACGCGCAGTATCGGTCTCGGCCGACAGATCGGCAATGCAATTTCCGACGATATCCCTATGCTTCAAAAATTATTCTTTGGCGTTGTCTTTGAATGATTAAGATTTCTTCCAGAATTTGAACCATACGGTGGGCACCATTCAATAGACAGCTTTAGGGCCTGGTTGCATTTCGAAGATAGAGTATCAATATCTGATGTCTTAAAAGCCATCATTGCTGTAGCTCTTCTAGCAGGCTCTCTACAGTGATAATACATAGCAAGGGCGAGTGAGCAACACCTAGACGTATGCCTCTACACATACCTCTCATCGCGAGAGTCTTACCAACGGAATCAGTATCGGTTACGCTACATATAGCGTGTACCTTGCACCCCAATCCTACAAAAGACCTTTTTGGATTGCTTAAATGGCTTTCATCTGGCTTACATTGTAGACGATACATAATATCCTGTCACACTGAGGTATTATATTACTTCCTCAAAGACTACTATCTGAGGATATCCACGATCTGAGTAAAATTTACTATACTTCGTGCCAACTTTATCTTGGCAGGTAGTTTTCACAATTGAACTTTAAGCAAGAAAGACGGGTCAACTGACATAGGATGTGGCTTAGATTGAATAAGAAACATAGCAATTCACTACTGAAAATGGATGAAGGAACATCTCTGTGTCTTTTTCTATCCTCACGTGATTTCAAAATTTGTGGCACGCGGTGAAGTAAAGCCTACAGCAAATGATTTCGTCAAATGTTTTATATCCATTGAGGAGGAAGACGTCATTGTCAACTCTGTTTAGCAGTTTTCATCTCGAACATCACTTATAAGGGTATTACATTTTCTTCCAATCAATAGAGATACGGATTCGATATAAAGTGAACCGTCTTTGTGTTTTCAGTGAAGCCAACAATAGTTTCATAAGAGTATAGTTAGGGCACTGGACAGACTCTTGCTTAACGCGTATTTATCAGAGAGGGGCTCAATACATCAATGCATCGTACTGGATCAACTTTCTTGATCAAACGACATGCTGCGACATGGTTCGCAGTTGCATATCGATGTAGTAGATTGTTGTTTTAGAAAATAGAAGTTCCCGTGGTCTAGTAGGTAGTGTGTTGGAGATGGATGCCTCGGTTTAAACCCCAAGTCAGACATCAAAACGAAAATATGAAAGAATATTTCTTTGGCAGCTTTCTCTCAGGAAATTATATTTGCCATGAAAAGTTTCTCTAAAATCTGTCGTTCGCAATCGACTGTCGACTGTCCCGCAACTCATGTATAAAATTAACACACACAACATCAGTGGTGTGAGAAGCTAGGTCGTAATCCTGACTAAAGGGTTGCAATGACTAATTATGTGTACGTATCAGAGATAAGCAATAAGTACTCAAAAAGGTTCGAGTCATACTTATAATTTCAGATTCTTATACGCATTCATACTTATTTTGATATCATACTCATACTACTCATACTCAAAGTTGGAAGTACTCGTAATATTCCTACTTAACATTTACACGAAGCACAAAATAAGTATGATACGCGTACGAACACTACTATGCTTACAAGAAGATTGTGTGTATGCTTTGCTTGTTGTCTTTGTCTTTCCTTTCTTCTTTGTTTGTATATGCAACAACAACAAAGGCTGTAAATTTTGATGAATGATTCGATTCACTCGAATGACTTATAAATATTATAAGTATTTTTCTAAATTTATGAATCAAGATAAGTAGACGTATGAATCAAACATATTTCGAATGCTGTGAGTTTGATGTCAACGTTGTACTCATACTCATTGCCACTTATACTTATAAATCAATGTTGTAGCGAGTCCTTCCTTTCTTCTTTGTTTGTATATGCAACAACAACAAAGGCTGTAAATTTTGATGAATGATTCGAGCCACTCGAATCACTTATAAGTATTATAAGTGTTTTTCTAAATTTGTGAATCAGAATGAGTAGGCATATGAATCAAACATATTTCGAATGTTGTGAGTTTGACGTCAACGTTGTACTCATACTCATTGCTTGTTATACCTATAAATCAATGTTGTAGAGAGTCTTTCCTTTCTTCTTTGTTTGTATATGTAACGACTACAAAGGCTCTAAATTTTGATGAATGATTCGAGCCACTCGAGTTATTTATAAATTTATTTTCAAAATTTATGAATCAGAATGAGTAGGCGTATGAATCAAACATATTTCGAATGTTGTGAGTTTGATGTCAATGTTGTACTCATACTCATTGCTACTTATACTTATAAATCAATGTAGCGAATACGAATGAATCAGAGTAGTTGAATTTCAATTTTGCATGTGTGCTTATGAGTAGCGGAAAAATGATTCACTGCTGTCTTCCTTGGTTACAAGCGTTACGATAAACTAAATTATTGCTTAGAGTATCAAATCATTTAAGCCATAAAAAGATGGTTATGGATATCATGCCATAAACAAATTATAAAATATTTCCCATATACACACACACAGACGTTTAGTTAAATTGCCAACTACTACTACTGTTGACTGTGGCAGTGTTTAGTACTGCATATGATCACAAATTACCAGGCATTGTTCCTTTTTTTCCTTTTGTTGTAAAAGTTAGAAAATAATTTGAATGCCTTCGAAACAAAAAAAACAGAATGTTTTTGTCCTGATGCAGTTCCTGGTCTAAAAATATTTTGTGCATGTGTAAGTAGTTTTATTGAAGTATACAGGAAATGGGCTTTTTTGTTTTGAAATAATAATAATAAAAAAAAAGAAGAAGAGAAAAATTACCAAAAAATATTTCATTTATTTGTGTTGCAGTTAAGTTACCTTTTTGTAGCTTTTTTTTCTTATATTGGTTTGGTTTTGGTAACAATAATTATATAAATTTGGCTAAAGTCTGCATTTACTTTGAAAAACAATAAGGGGCGCCAAAAAACATTCAATTTTTTTTTTTTTGCAAACACAAGACACCCACTAAATCTAAATGGCATGATAAAAAATTGTCAATAAAAGATTTCTCTTTTACATACATACGTATATGCCTTAGAAAGAGTAGAGTACCTTAATAGATTTGCCCATTCAGTAAATCGAACTTAAAAATAATTTTTCTTTTAACACTTAATAAAAACCAAATGCTCTTGATTTTTTTTAGTCTTAAAATTATATGAAATTTATTATTTTAAAATTGTTTTCTTAACGGAAGTTGTTAAACGGTCTGTAAAAATATCCGAAACATAGAGAGAAAAAAGTGTTTTAGAACTTCCCTTTAAATTTAAGGCTCCAAAAACAAAAAAAGAAGAAGCATTTTAATATAATGCAAAAAGAATAGAAAAAAAAACTCCTTGATTGCCTAAAAACATGAATTATTTTAAAAAACTATAAAAAAAAAATAGTGAATAAAGTAAAGGGGCCTGCATGTTTAAGAATAAATTATAAAAGGAGTTCCAGTATGTAGCACCCTATAAACACAGTGGACAGTTAAAGTCTAGGTATTCTAATATGCTTTAGCAATTTCAATACTTTAGAAGTTTAAACACTCACTCTCATTCATTATTTCCTCAATAAATTCCAAACTAGCCACATCTGTTGCCGACACATAGGCCAACAATATTCTACTACCGAGGTCATAAATACACATATTCGGAAAGCTAGACTTTTGCTGTCCACTGTACGTATTTTATGTCTTACAATGAAATCAATTAAACTGAATCTCTAGTTGAATAAATGGATTTTAATTACTTCTTGAACAGGCTCTAATTACTAGATACAGTGTACAGGGTGGCTGATATATAATGCAACAAAGTAAAGCGTTATTTTAATTTTTTTTTAATTTTATTGTTCAAAACCAAAAAAATCATATTGTTCAAAACCAAATTTTAGAATCAGTTTAGATTTGTTCGAATTGGCCACATTTGGTACGAATTGTAGCCTTCAAACGGTCGACAAAGCCATCACAGGCTGCAAGAGGCTCTGCTGTATTTTTGGCCCATTCTCGGCGGTATTTTTTAGTGAGAACCTAACTCTTCAAAATGCCCCAGATGCAAAAGTCCAACGGATTGAGATCCGGAGGTTTTGGTAGCCATTGTGCGGTAGAAATGAAGCGAGGAACCTCCATTTTAAACCATTCTTCGTTGACGCATGCTGAGTGCGATAGTGCTGAGTCCTGTTGGAATGTCCATGGTCTGCGGCCAAAATGTTTGTCTGCCCAGGGTCTCAATACTGTCTTTAAAACATTTTCCCGATAATATTCGTCATTTATTTTGGGAGTGACAATCGGCTGTTACGGTGGCCCACACCATTACCATCGGGGGCACGTGAATTCTGGTGGCCAATCGCAAGTATAAATTTGCAGGTGACTTCTTTAGCAAGTAAACCTGATCATTTTGTTTGTTCACAATTTGGAATGGCTTCTTATCGGAGAAAACCAAATTCGGTAACTGGCCACTTTCGTGCAAGCGAAATAACTCCTTGGCTCTTTCCAGTCTAACTTTTTTTGTCCATCGGTGAGCTCTTGCACTTTTTGGAACTTCAATGGCTTTTGTCCAAAGGCATTTTTCAATATGTGTTGCATCCATTCTCGATATGTGTGTGTTGCATCCATTCTCGATATATTCAGCTCATGAGAAATTTTTCTACCACTACGGCGTGGATTTCGATCAAATCTGGTCTTCACTTTTCGGATCATTTCTGGTGTTGTTATCGTTTTTTTTCGTCCACTTTTTGGACGCGATGCTACACTGCCAGTATCACGGTAACGAGAAATGATACAAGAAACAAAAGATTTGTTCACATTTAAGTACTGGAGGGCTCTGACGATATCCACCTGTGGTTTTCCAGCAAAATATAAAGCAATCACACTATCACGCTTGAATTCCATCACGAATAACTTTTGTTTTCTGAATGCAATAGATCAAAATGCTTTTGTAAGCTTGTAAACAATAAAATGAACTGTCACTGGAATAAATCTGTCATCTGTCAGACGAGTGGTTAACAAATGATAACAACCTGAAGTTGGTTACAATACATATCAACTACCCTGTATCAATCAGTAAATATCGTCAAAGAGAAAATATGGCGCAATTCTAATCTGTCGGATAGCAATAAAATCCCTGCCCGAACTCAAACGCTTATTATGCCCGGTGTAAACTTTCGTTTTTGTGCAGTTAAAAGTTTTCTTATAGACCTCAACATAAGCAAATGTTCACGTTGCTCTGAATATCTCATTGAACCACTAACAGCTGGAAATATTTGAAATAAAATGGCAGGAAATGATAAAATCTAGATCCGATTCTTAGAATACTGTGAAAAGGCTCTCTATGTAGCGGATCAGGCTTACTTGTGAGCAAATGTGATAACCTGGATGCATGCCAATACGAAAATAAGACAGATAACAAAAGGAAAGTCGCCTTAGTCTAGTAGGTAGTGTATAGGATTATTAGGCGTAAAGCCAAGGTTCGACCCCCGGGGCCAGACATCAAAACATAATACAAAATGTATGTGTTCTATGATTTCCTTTTAGCAGATTTCTGGTAAAAACTAGCCAGTAAAATAGCCACATTTGGTTCTAATAAGCCAGAACGCTACCTACTAGACTACGGGGACTGTGAAATGTAATGCCTTTAGTTCATCATATTTACGTCTTTTTACAATGATTTGTTCGTCTTTGTTTTTTTTTGGTAACACATTGAAGTCGAGGTGAAGAAGTAAAGCCAGCAGCGAAATGGCTTGAAATGGTCGATCAAGCATTAAAAAGACGGACACTCAAATAGCGCAGATGTTGCTAGGGAATTAGGCAATCATTACCAAATAATTACCACCGATTTGAAGAAAGTTGTATAAAGATAAGAGCCTCGATGTTACAATTGTTTATAACCACGTTAAATAGTTGGTTATAACCTCTTCTGTCTACAATTAACGACATTTGTAGAGGCATTTTATTTACCGCGGGCTAGAGTTGATCAACAAAATTCATCATGAAAGCAGCGTGTTGCATCCATCTTTGGTAGCTGGAAACTTTTAATGGATTTATATATTGAATTCAGGACCAGGACCTTGCACTCATACTCAAATTAGATAGATGCCTGCTTTTTGACCGCTTTTTAACTATGGCAGACCGCAACTTTTATAACTACTGTAGGTCAATGTCAAGTCGACTTTTGGTAACACTAGCTACTTACTACCACATAATTTTGTATTTTATTTTCTTTAAAAAAAAAAAAGTCACAACGGTGTTACTTTATTACTGTCAGACAAATCACATTTTGTTTTTACAATTTTTTTCTATTTTTTTTTTGTTCTTTTTCAAATTGTCTGTTTTATTGGTGTCTATTGGTTTGTTTCTTTTTTATTCGCTTACCACCAAGATTTTTTTTTTGTTTTTGCTGTCATTGCTGGAAGTAGACAATATAGACTTCCGTTTGAATTTCAACCACATGCAGACGAAATTGCATTTCTGGAGACATGCAAACAGCATAAACGTACTACAGGAAAAGCACTTTCAATTTCATTTACTTTAAAGAGAGGGGGAACATAGCATTTGGCAAAAGAATATTGTCTGTTAGACATTTACGAAATAAAATTAAAATACAAACGAAAATAAACTGTGAATAATATTTTATTTAATAATGAAAACAAAATTTGATTATGTACATTGATTATAATCAACAAAAATGTATTTATGATTTTATCAGTCATTTAATATAATTGAAAGTGATTACTTTATAAACAAATATATCGCATGATATAGAAAATTAGTATTTAAATTGAATTGTTCGAGATTCAATAATGAATATTACCAATGAACGTATACGTAATAAAAAATTAATATTACTTATACGCCACGTTCATCTTTTATATTCGTAAAAAATAAATAAAATTCATAACATCCAATAGATAAACAAATATAAAAAGATTCGATTCAATTTAAATATTTTCCATTATGTGCGATGTTTGCTATCAAAAGTTTCTTAAAAATCTATCGTTTAAAGTCGGCTGTAAATTGTAGGTCTTGCCACTTATGTATAATATGAACGAACAAATGTTAATTGATATGAGAAACTTGGTCGTAATCGCATCTGAAAGGTCGTAATGACCAACTCTGTATGTAAACTCAACACTAAGTAGGTGCACGATATCTTGTGTGCATATTTATAATTTGATTTTGAAAATGAAGATCTAATGGACGTCTTTACTTTACACGTGAACCTAATACGAAATAGGCCATCATACGTCTTATCGAATTTTGCCGCCAAAGTCCATACATTCACATGTTTGATAACATAACTTAGAAACACAAGCCAGAAAATGTAGGCAAACGATAGCATAAGTAAAATGCGACTTTGCAAGCAAGGACTTATACGACCCAGAATATTTTAATATACAGTCTTCCAATAGGGATTTCAGAACTTTGAGAGATTATAACGGCCATCTTGTCGAAGCTAAGAAATTGCTTGTCAATTATTCAGTCTCTTTTGCAAAATCACCATACATAACGAACGCGTCCTGGAGCAGTTGGCAACTGATACAAATTTTAAACGAAAAATTATTTACAGCGATGATATCCATTTCTAAATGATTGAATCGATATCAATTCACATCTAAAAGTATCCAGTGCATCCTGAAAAAGTCACTGTTTAGTGTGGATTTTGGACGGGCCATATTCCTTTGAGAACAACATTGGCTAGGTCATCACAGTCAAACGCCGTATACTATAGATTGATAATTATTTAATAATCGGAACACCAACGACTTGTACTTTCAACATGACTGCGTTACGTGCCATACAGCTTATGTTATATTTAATATTCTGCAAGAGCGAATAATAATAATAAACCACGAAATCCCTATACTCTACTAGGTAGTGTATTGGCTTATCAGACGCGAAGCCAATGTTCAAGTTCCAGGTCAGACATCTCCAACAAAACGAAATATAAAAAATTATTTTCGGAAATAAAAGAAACCGAATAGAGAAAGTAAAACAAAAGTGCTGATATTACCACAGAGAAATCAGCTACGTGAGACAGAAATACCAACTGCCTATGTCAACGGAATTCTATTATAAAGCTCAGAAGATCCTGTGTATCCACACCAAACAGAGAGTTTACGCCTCTAAACAAACCCTCTTTCTCAGAATGAGCTTTGTTCTACATCATACAGCCAAAGAGGAGATGGACTATATGTCTTTCCACGGTTTAATATATCTTTGCTTACTCTGCGTAGAAATTACGAAAAAATTCCCATTTTTTAAAAACGAGATTCCACGCATGAACGTTGTCATGGTGCTGGCTTAATAGGCGTGAAGCCAATGTTTAAGTCCTAGGTCAGACATCTCCAACAAAACGAAATATAATATTAAATATTTTCTAAGCGGCTTTCTCTCGATTTCTGATTTCTGGCAAATACTCTGGGAGTAAATTAATATTCAGCTTGAAAAGTTTCCCAAAAAATCTGTCGTTCAGAGTCTTCTTTAAACTGTATGTCACGCCACTCATGTATAAACATACACACTCCTCATAAGTGCTGTGGAGAAGCTAGCTTGTAATCCTGACTGAAGGGTTGTAATGACCAATTATCAGAGATCAGCAATGAATCGTTTTTCCGCTACTCATAAGTACTCATGCAATTTTCGGTATGACTGAATCAACAGAATTGAAATTCAACTAACTTTGATTCATTCGTACTCGCTACGACATTGATTTATAAGTATAAGTAGCAATGATGAGTATGAGTAGCAACATTCTGATTCATAAATTTAGAAAAATACTTATAAGGGATTCGAGTGATTCGTAGCATTCATCAAAATTTACAGCCTTAGTCGTTGTTGCATATACAAACAAAGAAGAAAGGAAACACAAAGGCAACAAGCAAAGCATACACAAAATCTTCTTGTGAGTATTGCAGTGCTCGTACACGAATCATACTTATTTTTTGCTTCGTGGAATAAAAATGTTAAGTAGAGACGAGTCGAATCAATAACATCATGTGTTGTTAAGTATGAATACAACGAGTAGTTCCAGCTTTGAGTATGAGTAGTATGAGTATCATATTAAAATAAGTATGAATGTGTATAAGTATCAGAAATTATAAGTATGATTCGAATCTACTAATGATTTAGAATACTCGTTGCTGATCTCTGGTACTCTGGTGTATGCAAACCACAAACCACTGCGATCATGGAAGCCAACGTAAACTATGCCGCCGGATGCGATGCACTCCGGGAAGCTGTAGCGTGCATTTGAACGATGTTATATTATATTTAAGGATCAGTAGGTCTTTTATATAAATAAGAATAATCGTTTTGTTTTATTTTAATTTGAAGATAGAAAGCTTTTAACGAAAGACCTGAAAATCTGTATAATCTAATGCTCGAAAACGGGGAAATTGTAGCCAAAATAAGTTTTTTTTGAAATTGTTCTGTTTAGGATGTTGCATCTTAAGCTACAATCGATGTATTGCCTGAAATACGTCTGTGGGACGTCGTTAAAGAAAAATGTTACGGCATTATACTAGAGACAATTAAACATTTGAAGGCCAACATTCGTAATGCCATTAAAGAGATACGACTTCATACATTCGAAAATGTGCACGAAAATTGGTCTTATGGAATGAGATACCGTATGGCCAAACTCGGCAGTTAGTTATTCCATTTCTAACCAAAACAATTGTACTTCACAACAAAAAAATTAATTTTGCCAAAATTGCAAACCGTTTTTGTTTTATTGCATTTTTAAATTTAAACCTATAAATCATCCACCCTATAAAACTATTGAAAATCGTTCGATTACAGGGTGGCTGATATGTATTGCAACCAACTTCAGGTTGTTATCATTTATAAACCGCTCGTCTGACAGATTTATGCCAGTGACAGTTCATTTTACTATTTACAAGCTTACAAAAGCATTCAGAAAAAAGTTATTCGTGATGGAATTCAAGCGTGATAATGTGATTGCCTTATATTTGGCTGGAAGATCACAGGTGGCGATCGTTAGAGCCCTCCAGCATTTAAATGTGAATAAAGCTTTTGTTTCTCGTACCTTTGCTCTTTACTGTGATGCTGGCAGTGTTCCATCGCGTCCAAACAGTGGACGAAAAAAACGGTAACAACACCAGATATGATCCGAAAAGTAAAGGCCAGATTTGATCGAAATCCACGCCGCAGTGGTGGAAAAACTGCTCATGAGCTGAACATATCTTGAGAACGGATGCAACACGTATTTAAAAATTAACTTAGACTAAAACCATTGAAAGTCATAAAAGTGCAAGAACTCACCGATGGACAAAAAAAGTTAGACTGTAAAGAGCCCAGGAGTTACTTCTCTTTCACGAAAGTGGCCAGTTACCGAATTTGGTTTTTTCCGATGAGAAGCCAATCCAAACTGAGTAGTTTGTGAACAAACAAAATGATCGGCTTTACTTGCCAAAGAGGTTAGCTGAAAATGTACACCTGCGATTGGCCACCAGAATTCAAGCGCCGCTGATGATCACGTATTCATCGACCGTGGAGTCAAAATAAATGCCGAATATTATCGGGAAAATGTCTTAAACACAGTATTGAATCCCTGGGCAGATAAACATTACGGCCGCGGACCATGGACATTCCAACAGGACTCAGCACCACCGCACTCAGCACGCGTCAAGAATGACTTAAAAAGGAGGTTTCTCGCTTCATTTCTACCGCACAATGGCCAAAATACCGCAGAGCCACTTGCGTGCAGCCTATGATGGCTTTGTCGGCCGTTTGAAGGCCATAATTCGTACCAAAGTTGGCCAATTCGAACAAATCTAAACTGATTCTAAAATTTGATATTATTTCCAACACTTTTTGCTTTTGAACAATAAGATTAAAAAAAAAAAATTAAGAAAATAAAGGGCTTTACTTTGTTGTCTTATATATCAGCCACCCTGTATTGTTGTTTATCAAGAACTTTTTAATTAAAAATTAATCATAAAACGTCAAATATTGTATACATTTTTATGTTTTAGAGTTTATATCACATATGGTTATGCTTACAATTATTTAATTCCGATATTGTTGCCAATAATCCATTGATTAATTGTAAAATGATGAAGAGATTGGTTAAAAATTTCATTTTTATCCAATAATACACGTAAAACACTTGAAAATAATTTTCAAACAGTGACCCGTTTCGCGCTATTTTCTAAGCCAGTAACGTTAAAAGAACGTCTAAATAACACGACCAAACCGTAGAAGTAGACAAAGAAGACTGCGAAATGGCTCAAGATGTAACAAACGAAACAACTTAAAATTTTTGGTTGTTTTTGGTGAGTTGGTAAAGGAGAACAAACCAAACAAACTGTGTAATCGACAGTGTGGTAACACACAAGAGAAATAACTGCCAAGAAGGCAGACAAAGCCATCAAAATTCAAAATATTTTTGAATAACTAAAGAAAGTATAGTTTGAACAGAGCATAACTGTATTGAAGAAGAAAATAACCGCCAAAATGGCAAAACCCCCCCGCCTACCAAAAAAACAGTTGCATGTTGATAATAAGCATAACGTATGTCCTTTAGAATATCGTTAAACGTTTGAAAGATGCTTAAAACAGCGCATGTTTTTTGTAATAAAATGGGGAAAACAAACAAAATGTAGTGAAAATATTTACAACAACAACCACAACAGCACATATTTATAAACGAAATACTCTAGAGATTAATGTGGAAAAGTGCATTCCACACTTAGTAGCCGGTAATAATTTCATTCATAAGTTCACTCTCTAAATCATACACAAATTTTAAATATTTTAGTCGCGTGTACACGTGGTTCTTTTCAAAATTTTTTCATTTCGTTTTTCGGGTTTTTTATTTTCTTTCGATTTTCATTTTATGGCGCTGAAGACGCTAATGATAACGATTATGATGTTGTTGAAGTAAAACATGACCATTTTCATGTTACGAAAACATTTTTTTTTTCTCTTATACAACTTAAGGAATTTAAATTGAAATAAACGTTGAAAATGAAGAAGAAAAAAAAATTAATTATTTCCCTGTTATTTTATTCTCCCCTTTTCATATTTTTACGATTCCCTAATTTTTTTGCTCCTTAAGCAGTAGTGCTCCAAAAAAATTGTTTTTTTTTTGCAACTTTTCAATGGTTTTTATGCTTATAAAGCATAAAATGTTTGACTGTCTTCCTTCATACATATGTATGTATGTATGTGGGCACATACATATGCATAAATTAGAGCTAGTGTGTAAGAGTATATTTTAGTACATAAAGTTGACCTTTTAACACCCCTCTCTTTCAAGTAATAAGAAAGATTTTATTGTAGAAAGGTGTGAATCTTAATGTTTTCATAAAGGGAAGTATACCGAAGATAAGTTCTTCATACAATGGATGTAAGTCCACTATATAGAATGTATAGTTTTTAACCGATAGTGTTTTGAAAATTTATAAAGTAAACCTAGAAAATTCGTAACTGCTTAAGATTTTTATTTAGGATTATAAAGAAAGTCGCCGTATAATTGAAGTCGCCGTGGTCTAGTAGGTAGTGTGTTGGCTTATTAAATGCCAGGGTTCGAGTCCCAGGCCAGACATCAAAACAAAATACAAAAAGTATTTTTTCAGCGATTTCCTCTCAGCAGATTTCTGGCAAAAACTCTGAGAGTATATAAAATAGCCATGAAAAGTTTCTCATAAAATCTGTCGTTCGGAGTCGACTTTAAACTGTAGGTCTCGCTACTCATGTATAAAAAGAAACAACATAAGTGGTGTGACTTGTGGGTTCTAATGACCAATTATGTATGTATGTATTATAAAGAAATGTTTAGGCAATCTATTCTTGCGTTCCGATATTGGCACCTTTCCTTTAGCATTTATACCCGTATACCACCAATGGCTGGGGTTCTTGTATCTTCAGAAAAAGTAGTCTAGTGGAATTAAATTTCTCCAAATCTATTTCTTTGTTTTTTTTTTCTTCGAACGTCCCCGGCCTCACACTAACCCACCCTCACCCGACCGTGGAGGGCTTGTCCCCATTACGTAGGGGCACTTACACACTACAGTCCGGACTGTAGCGGATAAGGGAAAAGTTATGGCAACGAGAACGTAAAACAGCTACAGAACTTAATCACAAGCTGAATAAGGTAACGATAAAACGGAACTATCTAAGACAAGAACAAAAATACATTTTTATACAATAATTTATAAATTAATGCCAGCATATAAGCTACGTTTTATATTACGAGCACTACAATTAAAATCTATAAAATCATAATGTAAAGTAAAATCACAACATAATCTACGAAAAGGAAAATTACATCCATAGTTCGGTCTATAAAAATCTAAAGAAAGAGGACGATGAAAATCTTGCTGCAATGCTGAAATTCAGGTTACATAGCAAAAACTCAAAATCGATATCACCTTTAACCAGATTAAAAACAAAACAACTCCTAAAACAGCACTTCTACGTTCCAAAGTTGGAAGTTTTATCAAAGCTAATCTATCCTCATATGACGGAAGCCCATTGGCATAATCCCATCCTAAGCCACGTAAACAGAATAATAAAAACTGCTTCTGCACAGACTCAATTGAATCACTATGGCAACGATAGTATGGATTCCAAATAACAGGCGCATACTCCAAAATAGGTCTAACAAGTGAAATGTACAGTCGTGTTTTTATATAAGGATCAATGATTTCCCTAGCTCATCTTTTCACAAAAGCAAGAACAACCCGAGCCTTGCCAATCATCAAACTAATATGATGTGTACAATTGTTGTGAAGTACAAATGTTCCAGTTAGAAATGGAATCTCACTTCATTCATATGACAGCCGCGACTGAACTCACAATATTTCATTCGTTAATGTGGTCGTATGTCAGGAAAGCCGTCACGAATGTTGGGTTTTAAATACTCAATTGTCACTGCTTTGTCGGCAAAAGACTTTTTAAAGGGTCCTTCTAGAAAATAGTTTTACGGTGTCAAAAACGCGTCTTCTTGGCTGCCAATTAACATCACCATTTCGGCTTGGTCTAGTGGGTAGTGTGTTGGCTTATTAGACGAAAGGCCCGGGTTCGAATCCCAGGTCAGACATCAAAACGAAAAATATTTCTTCGGCGACTTCCTCTCAGCAGATTTCTGGCAAAGACTCTGAGAGTATAAATTGCCATGAAAAGCTTCTCAAAAATCTGTCGTTCGGAGTCGACTTTAAACTGTAGGTCCCGTCACTAATGGATAAAATTAACGCACACAACATAAGTGGTGTGAGAAGCTAGGTCGTAATCCTGACTGAAGGGTTGTAATGGCCAATTAAGTAAGTAAATTTCGGCTAATTAAACGGACATCAAACGTTTGGCGCAATAAATCAATTGTTACATGAGATGTGTGACATTTTGTAATATAATAGAATGACATAGATAATGGGTTATCCATTTCGTGGTTTCAATGCTAAACGCATATAAAACACATAAAATATTTTTTTCATGATATTTCTTTTTTTATTTTAAAGTTTGAGCGTTGACATTATGTGTGAAACACTACATCATTTACATGACTTTCAAGCGAAGTGTTGAAAGCATTGATTCTTTTGAGGAAATTTGATACATATTGGGCGGTTTCTCAGCCATAACTTGACAAATGTTGGTTTTTAAGTGCTCAAGAGTTGAAGATTTATCTGCATAAACACGGTCTTTCGCGTAGCCCCACAAAAAAGTCTAATGGTGTCAAATCGCATGATCTTGGTGGCCAATTGATATCGCCACGACGAGAAATTACGCGGCCAGGAAATGTCTCTTGCAATAAAGCCGAGTTGTGTGGCATGTGACAGCGTCTTGTTGAAACCACATATTCTACAAGTCGTATTCTTCAATACCAGGCGAATAAAAGTCGGTTATCATATGACCATAACGCTCCAAATTGACGGTGACAGTCGTTCCATCGTCGTTTTCGAAGAAGTAAGGTCCAATCACACCTTCGGAGCTAAGAGCGCACCAAACAGTGACTTTTTCCGAATGTAATGGCCTCACTCTTCGATTACTTGAGGATTCTCAGAACTCCAAATACGACAATTTTATCTATTAACATACCCAACGAGTGTGAAATGTGTTTCATTGTTGAAGAAAATTTTGTTCGAAAAATTGCCGTCCACCGCCTGTTGGCCAGCTGACTTCAGTTGTTGCGTGAGCGTGGATGTAGGTGTAGATCTAAATGAAAAATATGCTATAATGTGCCGTAGGACAGTCCTAATTCCTGAGAACGGCTAGGAATCGAATTCGGGTTTTCGGAAACTTACTTCACTTACAATATTTTCAGCGGAACCAGCGAAACGATGATGTACAGGTCTTCCAATATTTGTAACCACTCTAGTTTCTTCAAATTTCTGCACAATTTTACCAATTACTTGCGTACTTGGACGATTATGTAAAGCACGATACGTGGCTGTGTTTTGATAGTTTAATGCGTTGTGTGATAGTTAAGCGATCCATTTTCGTCAATGTCAGATTTTCAGCTGCAAAGAAAAATATCGGTTTGACAACTTAGTTTGACAGATATCGAATTTAATCCGAGTTCTTCTAGCAGGTACCTATACTTTTGCGGTGCAAAATTGGGGAGTCACTAAAAAGTTTCCTTTGGGTTTGCGAAAAACTTTAAAATTTTCTTTGTCTTATAATAAAAGGTAAATAAATATTAATTATTTGTACATGTTATTGCTTAAAATTTTTGAAATTGATGAAAAATATACTGAAATACGAAGACTTTTGCTGTCCACTGTACGTTTAGACACCGTTATCTCTATCTAATAATATTGTTAGGTTTTTACCTTTTAGAAACGTTTAAAATATGAGCTCGTAGATTGCTAATAAAAATAAATTTAAGTTTACTTTCAATTAAAATTCCTAATTATTCGCACAATTCTGTGTACCACTGTTCACAACTTGATGTAGGCAACAACAATTGATTTTCTTTGTTATTTCTCTATTTATATCCTTTGCATAAACAATAACAATTACTAGGCAATTATTCGACAAATCATTGTAACGGAGATCTTCAAACCATGATTACTCTCTACAAATCCACCGCGCCTTCGCACAAGTCTGACTGAACTTTACTAACTTAATCGCCTGCTTTGCCTTGTCTTTTATATGGCAACGTAAACAGTCTAATGAGTGTCCTTAAGAGCGAATGTTCGTGAAATCGCCTTCTCGAAATCTCTCTAAATGTAAACATCATTGTGTGCATTCATTATAGTTGTTTGTGTATTTTGTTTACATTTATTCTTGTAGTTCCGTTTGGGTATTTTTGTTTATTAGTTTACCACTTTTTTATGTTGGTTTTTGTTGTTATCTTAAACAGTATGATAATTTATAAACAGGTTTGTTTATTGCATTGTTTTGCTTTTCTAATTTTTGCTTATAATTTTAATGTTAAGCAATGTAAACGTAAAACACTAGTATCTGGCTTTTTCATTTTCGTAACAATGTTGTTACTAAAACTTACTTGGCTATACTTCCCCAAAGCTCATTCCCAAAAATTTATTTATTCTACATTTGATTGTTGTTTTTTTTATATTTTTTTTTTGGCAAACAACCACCCCTCATATCATAGCCATATTTTCCAAACACTTTGTTTTCAATTGGTTTGGTTTTGTGTTCTTAAACAATTAAGTTGGAACAATTTAACTCATCACCATCATCATCATCACCATTGTAACTCAACAAATACTTATAAAAGTAAGATTATTTTCTTGTTTTTTATTTTCGTTTTTATTTTATAAACATATTATGGCGTAGATTTTATGTTTAAGTTTTATGGAAAAGTACACACATGGGAATTTCATTTGACTTTTTATGCTTACCGTGCAATTTTTCGTTATGATTTTAAGGTGAATTTCAAAGAAAATCTCAGTAATTAATGAGAAATCAACAAACTTGGTGTGTAAATGGTAAATGGGTGGCATGATGGTATGATGTTTGTGGAATGGCAATGGAATGATAATTGTAGGTACTCGTGTTTTTGTTTTACAATATTAAGTAGGTGAAGATAAAAATAAAAAATAAATAAAATTTAATTTAACTTCTTTTCTACATATTTTGAAAAATAACAAAGGAAGTTTAGAAGTCTGAGACAAACATCACTTCATACCAATAAGGTATGTGAGTACGCATATCATATAAATTGATATTTACTTACAAATTAGTAATTTGTGTAATTTGTACTTAGTCAGTGCCTAAGACTTTGTGGTCGATGCTGTGTAATATACTAGAGAATTCTAAAATGAATCGAACGCACAACACTAATTCTAATAGACTAGCATAACACCTACTAAAGGGCCATAATAATTGAAATATCACAATATGTTAGTAATCGGTAAACCATGTTTGTTCCGGAAATTTAAACACTCCTTAATAAATTATTCAGAAATGGTTACGTCAGTGGGAAAAGGGGGTTAAAAACTTTGTTATAAACAAATTTAATTTATTGGCTACGATTACATGGCAATCTAATAAAAAGCAGCGATACATGAAGATTAGAAGTCGCCGTGGTCTAGTAGGTAGTGAGCTGGCTTATTACACGTAAAGCCAGGGTTCGAGTCCCAGGCCAGACATCAAAATAAAAATACAAAAAAAGTATTTTTTCGGCGATTTCTTCTCAGCAAATTTGTGGCAAAAACTCTGAGAGTTAATAAAATGCCATGAAAAGTTTTTTCAAAAAAAATCTGTCGTTCGGAGTCGACTTTAAACTCTAGGTCCCGCCACTTATATATAAAATTAACACACACAACATAAGTAGTGTAAGAAACTAGCTCAATAATCCTGACAGAAGGGTTGGAATAACAAATTATGTATGATACATGAATATCGATTTGGAAATGTACTGTATTATGATTAAAGTTCCTGAATGTATACTTTCCAATTATAAAACATACACAAAGTAATTCGGCATGTCATTCATATCATTATACATATAAATCAGGTTAGATACGTCGAGTGAAGGAGAAGAGAACAACCAAATGTACATAGGCCTCGCGTGCTCAGCGTTCTTTAAAACACTCATGGTTCTCTTCTTATCAGGAACGCCACAAAGTATTTTTGTAGTTTGCTGGTATTTCATTGCTGACAACATTCTCAGCTTGGTTTTAATGCACTGAGAGGCATTGGTTTATCCAAAGTAATGACGTGTTATATTCTTGCTCTCTTACAGTCAAACTTCTATAATTCGAACTTCTATTACTTGAATTTTGAAGCATTGAAAGTAGAAGCACAGCAACAGCATCTTGGAGAGAAATTTTATCAGGTTTTGCTTCTTTAACTTGTAGTTTCTATAAGTTGAAGTTTTTTTTGGATAACGGTGATTCAATTTATAGAAGTTCTATTGTAAATGTAATATTCGTTTTCTTATTAATTTTTTTAAAAATTTTCCCCTGACAAATTTTTTTCGAGAATTTTCTTCTGACAATTTGTTTCTTGCAATTTTTTTCTTACAATATTTTGCGACTATTTTTGTGAAAAATTTTTTTAACAAATAAAAAAGTGACGTCAGCAAAAGGCCACATATAAAGACCACATATTTATTTATTATATATTATGGGAAGCATAGTTTAATTTTTAGTTTTTTGTATAGGGACACAGCCTGTGCATCCCCATACATACATAATTGGTCATTACAATCCTTCAGTCTGGATTATTGATCTAGTTTCTCACACCGAACGACTATGTTAACCAGTTTGCTTCACATGGTATCTTTGAACGCGTTCGCCCGGTCTTCGATAGCAGTAGTGCTTTCCATCTGTTTGGAAACGTGTAATCTGGTCTGATGAGTCCAAATGCGACCACTTTCAGTAAGATGGAAAGCAGTACTACTATTCAAGACCCGGGGAACGCGTTTAAAGATACCATGTTAAACATAGCGGTGAAAACATAATGGTTTGGGGATTCTTAATATGGTGGCATGTTGGCCCTCTATATTTAGTAGATAGTATCATGCGAAAAAGGACTATCTACAGATTCTGCAAACCCATCTTCCGAATTTTATGAACAAATGTGCTTATCACGAATAAGAAATTGTTTTCCAACAGGATGGCGATCCGAAGCACACAGTAAAAATTGGAAAGATATGGAGTAGAAAACAAAATTTTCAATTGATGGGATAGCCAGTACAAAGTCCCGACTTCAATCCGATTGAAAATCTTTGGCCATTCGTGGAAATACGGCTCAGGCAATACGAAACAGCCCAAACAAACATGGGCAAACTTTGGGATCGTATAAATGTGAAGTGTAATCGAATTCCGAAAGATGTTATTGAAAATCAGGTAGAAAGCATCTCAAACCACGTAAATCTAGCTATTTTTAATAAGGGTCTAGGACCAAATATTGAAATAGGGTTAGTTTCTTGAATTTTTTTGAAACGTGCAAAATTGATTTTTATGTTGGTTATTTTTGTTTTTTCATTCAAACTCTTTGAATTCATTTCATTAATTACTATTTATTACTACTATTTGTTAAGAATAAAATGAAAAATTAGAATTAATTTTTTTTTTTGTTTTTGTGGATGACGAAAGTCAGTATTATGAACATGCACTCACTTCTGCTCGTCACTGTATATATAATGATATACACATCACTACGGATATTTGTGGCATGGCGCCGTTTAATCAAGAAAGTTCATTTAATATTAAATTGGTCACGTATGATATATCCGTCTCAGTTTCTGCTTATTCTATATTCCCATGTCCTGCAGATTATATGCCGCAAATGTTGTTTCATAGCGCGCCAGTATCTTAATATATTAAAAAAAATAACCCAATTTGATTCTGTTTATGGCCCCAGACTGAAATATTCCCAATTCATGAGGAAAGTCGATTGTATTTTCCAAGCACTGTACTCTGTCATTGAAAGGGCTTCTCAATTCAACTTGGATAGAAGATACAAAGGATGGCACATAGCAATACTATGACAGTTATTCGTGCTATGAGGTTATGAGGATGGTGTGGGACTGTATGCAGAAGCGGGAATAGTCTAAGGTGTGAAAATAGAGTGTATAGTTCAAGCGGAAGTATGCAGGCAAATAATAATAACAAGAACAATAAGTTATTCATTGCTATTCTAATGCGATATTCCGAGGTCGGAAGATTCGATATATATATTCAGAGTGTGTTTCCATTAGATTTCCGAATAGAAAATGTGTTCTTAAGTTCAATATAACTTACCGTTAACTAAAGGGAGGATTTTAACGGAGAGATAAATTGTTTTTCATTATTACGAGTACCCAAGAAGATAGAAGTAAGCGTTAAGCTAAAGGAAAGATCACCTTTACTTTTAACATTTAAAGGTCACTTTATGTTTGAACTTGCCATATCATATACTATTTTCTATATGGCAATTTCAAATTTAAACAAAATGAGCCTATACAACAACCACTGTGTTAAAAACAAACTTCTTTAATTGAGCAGTTTTATCGACTTTGCTCCGGCGCTGCCATTTTTTTGAAAAAGTTAATTTTGTCGTATCTGTAAGTTGTATTAACCGAAATAAGTTAAAGGTAACTTTAGCTAAAGGTACCTTTAACTAACGCCAACTTTAACGGTAAGTTGTAATAATGGTCCTAAGTGTTATAAATACAAAATGCGCAAAGAACATCAGTTTTAAGAGAAGCATTTCCCTTTGAACTTTGTAAAACCTTAAGGGTTTACCCTTAAAATATTTAATACTCAAAAAAAAAAGCTCAACTATGTTCTTTTGATTACGGTTTATTCCTTAAAACTTTCACCACATTTTCGGTTGCTGTTTCTGATAGAAGCTTTAAATAAATTTACCACAGGAAAAGCTTTCAAATTCACTTTTTCTATTTCTATCCAATTTCTGGACAATTAGAATTTAGAAAAACTATTCACAGTAAGAAAAATAAGCTGCATACATAAGGATATATGCAAGGATATTAAGAATTGTTATTTTCTTTGGCACAATTTTATGTTTAACGAAATACATAAGCTTTCAAACAAGCAAATTTCATGAAAAGGCTACAACCCATATAAATAAATCACATGAAACCATATTCAATTATAAAGAAATTTAATTAATTTATGAATACTCGTAGCATAATATTTTTATTATTTGAACATACATGATAATATTATTATTTTATTATATTTTTAACACTTTGAATTTGTATGTATGTATGTATCTGTGGTACAAAATGTACGAATAGTTTCTTTTTGATTAATGCAATTTTGTTTTATTATCAATTTATTAAAAAATAAAAATAAAATTAAAAACAAAAATAAAAAAATAAAATAATAAAAATAACAATATATTGTTAAAGCATATAAAATTACGTTGAAAGAAAAATAAGATGTATTGTTAATAACAGAAAATAATTTTTTTTTATACAAAATCAACAGTTGTGTTCAAATGAAAAGCAGTTTCAATAAAATAACGTATTATGAAAATATGTTAAAATAAAAATTAAATAAATTTAAATTAATTATTAATTAATTCTATTGTTGTCCATTGAGGACTGCACTGTTTCTTTAAACTACAAACTTTTTCCAAAGTTTCTTATCAATAAAAATAAAGTTTTTTTTTATCGAGAAGTACTAAAAGTTTGCAAGAAAAGCAACAGAATAGAATCAATTATTTTTAAATGTTATAAATTTTCACAAAATATAGATTTAAAAATTAAGTCTAAACAACATTTGAAACCACCTTGGCTGTTGGAAGAATCTTCTTTTATAAGATCTATGATTAATTTTACAAAAGCTAGCCTAGTCGACCATTTCTCTAAAAACAATAGGAACTTCTTATTCACGGATGGCTTTAAATCATCTGCCTCTACTACTTTCGCAGCTAGTCACCAAAACGGCGACCTTATTGAAATCGGACACCTTAACACCTTGGTCATTACAACCCTTCAGTCAGGATTATTAACCTATTTTCTCACACTACTTATGCTGTGTCTGTTAATTTTATAAGTGGCGGGAACTACAGTATAAAGTCGACTCTGAACGACAGATTTTTGAGAAACTTTTCATAGCAATTTTATTTTTACTCTCAGAGTTTTTGCCAGAAATCTGCTGAGAAGAAATCGATGAAAAAATCCTTTTTTTGGGGACTCGAACCCTGGTTTTACGTCTAATAAGCCAGCACACTAGCCAGCATACTAGACCATGGCGACCTCATTTAACTGCTGAAGCTTTAGCTATATTGAAGGCTGTTAAATATGTTGTACAACAAAAATCAAAATTTATTATATGCACCGACAGCCTCTCTTCTATACAAGCTATTTGGAATACTATTTAATAAAAACCTCAAACAAAATCGATCATTTATGGGTCCCATCGCATATAGGTATCCTTGGAAACGAAGTTGCTGCTGCTGACGCTAAAAACCGACCTTTTTTTAAATATTCCACATGGGAAAATAAGGATATACGCAATGTTATTTCATCATTTTTAAATAATCTTCACGACAGTAATTGATTGAATTATCTCCGCTCCTACAAAAATGTCAACCCTCTTAGTAGGAAACCAAGTTACCCGAAAAACTGCAAGAAAAATATTACTACAACTTTTGTTCGCCACTGCAAATACTCTCACCAACATCTTCTAAATAAAACATCTGCCCCGCTCTGCGTAACATGTAACAGATATATAATCGTAACCTACATTTTAGATGAGTGTCCAGCATTTGACACTTCCCGGATTAATATTAACAGATACAACATAAGTCTGTGAAGAAGCTACAGGGTCCGCCAATTAACTTTTTTTTTTGTGAAAATGCTTAAAAAAAACTACTGAATATTTACTCAAATTTCTTTTCTTATTTGATATTATAATACTTACGCTTAATAATGGAAAATAATTTCATTCAAATGGCTGCCTCGGCTGGCCAAGCAGATTGTATGCAGCTGATTGCGAGCAGGTATGTAAACAAGCAAACTTGTTGCATTTGGGGCACAAAAAACCCGCACGCATACATTGAAAAGCCAACGCATCCAATACGAGTCACTGGTTGGTGCGGATTTTGTTCCACCTGCATAATTGGGCCATTTTTCTTCGAAAATGAGTAAGAAGTGGCGGTTACAGTCAATAGCGATCGTTACCGGGCCATGTTGAACGAATTTTTGTTCACAAAAATTGAAGAGGAGGATATTGGCAACATTTGATTCCAATAACATGGCGGTACGTGCCACACATCCGAAGTATTACTCGGTGTTTTGCACCCTGTTTTTGAAGATCGCATTATCAGCCGCAGAGCTGATGTCGTTTGGCCACCTCGGTGCTGCGATTTGACACCGTTGGACTATTATTTGTGGGGTACCGTCAAGGATAAGTGTTACACCGACAAACCAGAGACAATTGACGCTTTAAAAGACAGTATTCGTGAAGCCATTGGCGAAATACAACTGCATACAATCGATAATATGTTAAAAATTGGACCGATAGAATCGAAGGCGATTTTAAAATGTAGGTCCCTCCACTCATGTATAAAATTAACAGACTCAACATAAGTCTGTGGAGAAGCTAAAAAATTAAAAATTATTTCTATTGCTCTTTAATTGTCCACTACTTTTTATCAATTTTACCAAGAAAAAAATTTTGCAAAAAATCTGCATCATTGATAAACATTATGCATCACACTTGCTGTGCGAAAAAAAAATATTGCAAAAAAGAAAAGGAAAAAAAATTAACATGAGCAGACATGAGTATAAAGAATTTTTAATTTAAATTAAACAAACTGTCAAATACAATACAATTTTTTAACACAACAACATACTATACATGCACGAACAGTGTTATCAAACGCATACAAAAAAATTCCTATAAATACTATACATTGTGTTCACATACAACAGGTATAAAAATATGCAAATAATCTACGTATGTATTCATGATTTTACATTGATTATTATTTATTTTATTTTTATTTATTATTTAAAATTTTATATAAAATTTTTAAAATAATATTACTTACACACCATATAATAATTCATTCTCATAATTTGTTTATTTATGAACTATTTTTAAAATAATTTTAAAATGGAAAAAATATTTTTAAAGAATTGTAAACCGTAGCGACTCGAATCTCTATTTTTTCAGCATTACAGCCAGAAATTATTTATTAATTGCAATGCAATTACAAATTATATAATAACTTCGAATAACTTCGATCATAGGCTCGTTGTAGTGTCACAGATCGGAGTCTCTGGTGAGAATCAAACCACGACCCTCACGCTAATAGTCTAGCACAGTACCCAATATACTATCAGGGCACTGTTTCCAGAAATTATATTCACAGTTTCCAAATGTATGTACGCAAAGGCTAGTGTCCAGTAGTGTCTGCAATAGGATTTCTAAGATGGAATCTCGCCACGCAAATAAATCGGTTTGGTTTCTTCTGCAAGTCTTTCTTCTACAAATGAATGTAGAACCATTTGTTTGCTCCTCTATAGTGGTATGCTAATTTCATTGAACGGGCCTTTCATTAATTACTTCCTATTTTTAAATTTGAATCAAAACAAAGAGTGTGTGAAATGTTAACATTTTTTGTTCTGTAGGTGAAATTTCCAAGGGTCTAGCACTTAATCACACTGAATTCGATTAATAGCGTGAGTTCTATTGGCTTTGAGGAGCAATATAGCATGTGGTTTATTCGCAATCACCTAAGACTTAGGAAAAACCTCACAAGAAGAAGTCTAAAGGAGTCAAATCGCAGGATTTGGAACGATATTTCACATTGCCTTCATGTGTAATGTAGATAACTTTGAACCGCTCACTCACTGAATATCCAATGTTACACGAGCTGTATTGTACGTAGCAAGAATGATAAACTAAAGATTACGCCTTGCGCATGATTTCCCGTTAGATGACGTAGTTGGGCTATTTTAATGGTTTTCAAGTCTTTTTCATATGTGAATATTAACATTTCTTCTGAAATATGTGAGCACTACGTGAAAGTAGTTGGCAGCTCTGCAATATAACTTATATTATCATTAGCCAATAGGAAAATAATTTGCGTGACGTCATTGATGTCGTAATCTTTAGTTTATCATTCTTGGTACGTAGCACCTTTCTGTTGAAACCATTTGAAGTTGGTGTCCAGATCATACACTTCAGATCAAAAGAAGTTATTAGGATGGTGAATGGTAGAGGATATTTCAACTTGGATTCCTAGAAATAGACGGAGTGGATGACCTTGCTTGAGTTGGAAGAACTAAGTCGAGGCAGCACTGTCATCGATTGTCATCGTGTGAATAACTGGCGAAGGTGCGCAAGAAGCTGAGACGCCTAGAAGGATGTGTTAAAGCAGGCCGAAATTTGTTAATAGGGTTGTTAATGGTCAATTAATTAGAATAAGAAATTAACAGAATTCTGAAAGAAATATGAACTGATAATTCCGTCTGCCACGAAGCTACATCAAACATTGAGCTTTTCGGGAATGAATTGGATACTCTTGGATATTATGTGGATTGGTATCATATTTCTTGTTCATGTATCCATTCATTCAGAAATGGACCTCCATGCTGACTTTAAAAAAAAAAACAACAAAATAATGCATGAATCGAACACCGGTTAGGAAAGCCTGGGGACTATAAGTTCACCCATAAGTGCTCTAGGTCGAAATAGTAGAACTCACTAAAAAAACTTTCCTTAATCCTGTATCCAATTCAATAACAGAATACATTTTTATCAAGGACGTTGCTTTTAGACAATGACAAATGGCAACCCTTTCATCCTAGCATATGCTACAGTAAACCGATCACCTGCACAAAAGATGGAGAAATGCTTCTTGACTGATGCAAAATTGCCACCATTTTCAATTAATACTTTTGGAATGTCAGCAAAGAAGAGCTCTTCAATATTTATGAGGACAGAAAACTGTTTTTGGGTTACAAATTTTCATGATTACAATCAAGGCAGTCTTAATCTTATTATTTTCATTCTTATATTTTCAGTTACAACACCCTTTAAATGCAATTGAGATTAGCTTCAATTTGATTTGATCTTATATTATCCCTTAAAGTTAATCTGATTTAGCCGGTATTTTCAGATGTTGCAACGAAATTAAAAAAAAAATACTTCACGACATAATATCTACACAAATACTCTTGAAAACCAAATTTTTCAACAGCACAACTACATTTCTGAGGGCGGATTAGAATGCAGAGCTCCCAAATACTTTAAGAAAGCATAATCTAGTTTCAAGTTAAATTCATTAGATGGTATTTGTTATGCCCATATGATAATAAGAACGAAGCTTCAAATTTAGATAACTGTTCAGGTTCTATTCTGTTCAACACCTTCCACGCTGCTTTCATAGTAGGAAATGTCCAGCGCCTTAAATCAGTTGCCAACTAGTCATTTTTAGATTTTTAAGAAAACAAAAATCTTAGGAATCTAAATCTACCAAGTCGCATAAAAATTATACAGACGTCCTGGGAGATATTGTGTTCATCGTAGAAAAGGAAAGAAGTGAAATAAAAGAAATCGGACAGAGAGAGAGGGTGTAAACCAAAACAGAAGATAATAAAACAGAGGCTCCATGTTTACAGTCTTAAATAGTGGAATTTCTTTAAAAAGCTCAGAAGAGTCTGAGTATAGACTCCTAATAAAGAGTTCAAGCCCCTAAACAAGGTATCTTTCTCAATACTGAGACTTCTTCTACAAAGAAGCTTGCAGTCACAGAGGCAAAGCTCTATTATCTTAAAAGTAATTAAACTTGACTCCGTTTAATATATCTTAGCTTACGCTAAGTAAGAATTTCGAAGAAAAATTCTCTTTTTTTAAAAATAAATTTTCACGTATTGAAGTTGCAGTAGTTTAATAGGTAGTGTGTTGGCTTATTAGACGTAAAAAGCCAGGGTTCGAGTCCCAGGCCAGATTTCAAAATAAAAATACTAGAAAAGTATTTCTTCGGCGATTTCCTCTCAGCAGATTTCTGGCAAAAACTCTGAGAGTAAATAAGATTGCCATGAAAAGTTTCTCAAAAATCTGTCGTTCGGAGTCGACTTTAAACTGTAGGTCCCGCCACTTATGTATAAAATTAACACACACAACATAAGTAGGGTGAGAAACTAGGTCAATAATCCTGACTGAAGGGTTGTAACGACCAATTATGTATGTATGTATTGCAGTTGCCGTGATCTAGAAGGTATTGTGTTGGTTTATTAGAGTCGCCGTGGTCATTGGATATTTCTTTTCAGATTAATGGCTGCTTGATGGTGAAAGGCTGCTTGTTTTTCTTCTCGAATTAATGGCTGATCAAAGTGTGCTGGCTTTTTAGATGTTAAGCCAGGATTCAAGTCCCAGGCCAGACATCAAAACAAAATACAAAAAGTATTTCTGCGGCGATTTCTTCTCAGCAGATTTCTGGCAAAAACTCTGAGAGTAAATAAAATTGCCATGAAAAGTTTCCCACAAAATCTGTCGTTCGGAGTCGACTTTAAACTGTAGATCTCGCCACTTATGTATAAAATTAACACAGACAACATAAGTAGTGTGAGAAACTAGGTCAATAATCCTGACTGTAATGACCAATTATGTATGTATTAGATGTGAGGCCACGATTCAAAACCCAAGTTAGACATAACAAATATAAAACGATACATGAATGGAAATACATCTTCGTTGACTTCATCTTGCAAAAGCTATGAGAATAAATAAAAAATTGCCCCAATTGAAAATCTGTCGTTCCGAGTCGACTTTAAAACTAAAGCCTTCCCCCGCTACCCATGTATAAAATTAACAAGCTAGGTCGTAACCCTGACTAAAGGGTTGTAATAACCAGTTATGCGTGTATGTATGATAATACGTTCATGTGACAGCACGTAATAAATAATTTTTTTGTCATTCTTTTCTTTAATAGGGTGTTCTATATACGAAGTTGTCCAATTGAAATTTCCTTCTGTTATAAGCCCATAAATCTTTAAACATGAATTTATAACACTTTGTGTTGGATTTTTTTTATTGTTTGTTCTGCGACATATATTTTCCTTTTTTTCTCGTTTTCCACTAGAAGTGTAAATAATTAGTTTAATTAAAATGACAAATTAATATTAATCGTTTCAGTGTTTTTACACCAGCATTATTTTTATTTCATTTAATTTTTTTTTTGTTTAACCTTTAAAAACGTTTCATTTTTCATAACATTTTCATGTTTTCAGAAAATTGTTGTATTATTATTATTTTTTTTTTCAGTTTGAATTTGTATAATTTTTTTTCGGAAATTTTTTTATTTAAATCCGAAATATGTACGTATTTTTTCATTAAATAAAACAAGAAAAAAAATCCTGGTGTTAATTAATATACATAATTAGTTAAATTATTAAATTTGAAATAAATATAAAACAAATATAAAACACAAGAAATTTAACAAGGTCAACATCGACTTACTATAAATATGGTTTAAATTTAATTGAAGCACGAATATAAAATTAAATTAATTGGGCGTTGAAGAATTTAAAAATATTTTTTTTCTTTTGAAAAAATTTGTGTACATTTTTGAGATTTTTAAAATTCAGCAATATGGAGCTGTCTATTTATTGCCAAACATAGAATAGTTAGCCGTATGATTATGCACATAATTGGTCATTGCAACCCTACGGTCAGAATTACAACCTTGTTTTCCAAGGTTTGGATACTAATTTTATATATCAGTGGCGGGACTTACAGTTCAAAGTCGACTCCAAAGGAGAGATTTTTGAGAAACTTTTCATGGCAATTTCATTTACTCTTATGGTGTTTTCTTTTCTATCAAAAAATGTGCATTTTATTAAGGCAAAATGCTATTTTGCATTTGTTTCTTACTATTGTTTCGCCCTCTAAAAGGGTGGTATGTTTTATTTTAAATAATTCGCACTTGCCAATGGTGGAGGGCATTGCATTTTATGCCCTGTATAAATCGAGAGTGCTGATAATGCCCTGTAAAGCAGATGACTTTTGTTTATTCAAAGGGCTACCAGATAATATTTTAAAAAAGTCGCCTGGTATTGTTATCCAATTTGAATTTAATTTTTTTTTTATTGTTTTGTTAAATAACCTTAAGGAAACATTACATTATTAAAGCTACATGGTCCATAATATAAAAAATTGCATTCAATGTTAGAACCGTGTTAAAATAATTTTTTTTTTGTTATAAACAAAACTCTCAAAAAATAAAGTTGAGAAATTAGTGATCTGGCAACAACAGAGATGGCAAACAGGGATGCCAAACGGTATCGATTTTTAAAAATGCCGGGATTCGGGACTTTGTAAATCCTGATCCCGAAATCCAGGGATATTTCAGAGTAATACGGGACTAAAAAAATCCGTAAAATCACAGGATAAATCGCGATTTTCTCTTAGTAATACAAATATTTTGTTAAAAAAAAATCATTTGTATTTTTCAAAAATTTACTATCAAAAAACATTGGGTGCCTACTTTGAACTCTACTTTACTTTTCGTTAAGTACTGTTTTGGATAGACTTTCAAACTAAGTCCCAATAAGTTCATTATCTCCTGCTTTATCTTAATTTATTTAAACACTCATGTGCAGATTTTAAATTTCAATTAAAAGAATTCAAACTACAGGGTGGCTGATATGTATTGCAACCAACTTCAGGTTGTTATCATTTGTAAACCGCTTGTCTGACAGCTCACAGATTTATTCCACTGACAGTTCTTTTCATTATTTACAAGTTTACAAAAGGATTTTGATCTATTCAGGAAAAAAGTTATTCGTCATAGAATTCAAGCGTGATAGTGTGATTGCTTTATATTTGGATGGGAAATTACAGGCGTGTATCGTTAGAGCCCTCCAGCATTCAAATGTGAATAAATATTTTGTTTCTCGTACCATTGCTCGTTACCGTGATACTGGCAGTGTAGCATCGCGTCCAAAATGTGGACGAAATAAAACGGTAACAACACCAGAAAAACGGTAATAGCACCAGAAAAAGGACAGATTTGATTGAAATCCACGCCGTGAGCTGAACATATCGCGAGAACGGATGCAACACTTATTAAAAAATGAGCTTGGACTTAAGCCATTGAAGTTCCAAAAAGTGCAAGAGCTCACCAATGGACAGAATAAAGTTAGACTGGAAAGAGCCAAGGAGTTACTTCGTTTGCACGAAAGTGGCTTTTCTCTAATGAGAAGCCATCCTAAATTGAGTAGTTTGTGAACAAACAAAATGATCGGGTTTACTTGCCAAAGAGGTCAGCTGGAAATTTACACCTGCCACCAGAACTCAAGCGCCGCCGATGGTAAAAGAGTGGGTCGCAGTAACGACCGATGGTCGCTCCCCGCTCTTATTCATCGACCGTGGAGTCAAAGTAAATGGCGAATATTATTGGGAAAATGTCTTAAAGAGAGTATTGACGCACTGGGCTGGCAAATATTTCAGTCGCAGGACTCAGCACTACCGCACTCAGCAGGCGCCAACCAAGATTGGCTTAAAAAGGAAGTTCTTCGGTTCATTTCTACCGCACAATGGCCACCAAAATCTTCGGATCTCAAACCGTTGGACTTTTGCGCCTGGGGAATTTTGAAAAGTAATATTCTCACTAAAAAATACCAAAGTGTCGATCATCTCAAGACGGCGCTTAGCCGGGAATGGGCCAAAATACCGCAGAGCCATTTACGTGCAGCCTGTGATGGTTTTGTCGGACGTTTTGAAGGCCATAATTCGTACCAAAATTTGATGTTATTTCCAACATTTTTTGGTTTTGAATATTACAGTTAAAAAAGAAAAAATTAAAAACATAAAGCGCTTTACTTTGTTGCTTTATAGATCAGCCACCCTGTATGACAATTGAAAAGTTTTTTTTATTTTGTGGTGATAAATATTTTTTTTTAATTTTTTTTAATGTAAATTCATGACTTTTTTTCCTTTACTGACAATATTATTTGTACGATTTTTTTTCTTTATTTTAATTTTTTAAGATTAATAGGCATTACTTGAAGATATTTTGCTATAAATTCTCTTAATTTGTTGCACAACTGACAACTAAATGAAAAAAGCATTTCATCTCTTTGGCAAAATGTTTGTTAATGAATGACAAAACTAAAGTAAAAAAAAATATTTCCAACTTTAGTTGTACAATGAAATTTTACTACAAACTTTTTAAAGCATCATTAAAATTTCAGAAGAATTTTTTTTATATAGTTTTCAGCTTTAAAAAGTTGAAAAAGCACTAAAAGTCGAGAGACTGGAGGCGGTAAAAATTTAATGAAACACAAGTTGAGTAATGAAAATGAGAAGAAAATTTAATTAAATTGGCATTAAATTAAATTTATAATATTTATTTAAATATAAAAGTGGAAGAATTCTCCACAAAATTTTAAATTTTTATAACATTTTTTAAACTCCACTTCATAACACATCCTTCTGCAGGTGGGGCTTTATTTAATTTCGTAGATGTAGTTCATTAGTGTTGCTGTTGTCATGTGTAAGATTTTGTATTTCATTTTCTAGAACAATGGCAACTAAATTAAACGAAATTAAAGTTTATCTCTTATTGTTCTACAAATTTTCCCAATAACAATTGCATAGAAGATAGAACAACCACTACCACTAGCCAAATAATCCAAAAAGCCAAGTATAACTACACATTACATTGCGCTGCCAAACTCTCTGTACCTATCAATAAGGCCAGTCATCCTGCCATTCCACTTCACTCCAATAGATAGCAGACCAACCACCATACGAGTATACGAGTACAACATCATCAATGATGATGTCCTTAAATGATATTGTTGTTGTTGGATTTGTATTTCTATTCTCGATACGAGTATTGGTATTTGTATTGGCTACAAGTAACAAATAACTAAATTGTAAAAGACGTGACAATCATTCGTAATGTCCAAGGCACATGTCCTTTTTGTCTTTTTCCATTTTAGTTCTTATCACTCGCTCTCGCTCGCTCTCTCTCTCCCTAACTCTTGTTTTTCTGGGTAAAATAATGTCAATATTTAATATAAAACAAATAAACTTCTTTTACATACACAATCCACTTGTGCCAGTTGGAAAATGCCTCCAAAATAAATGCCTCTACTAGAAATTCAATTTGTGGATAGGCAGCCTGAATGTGTGTGTAGAAAAAAAAAATTGTGTTAAGAGGAGTATGATTTGTCGAAAAGTAATTCAATTTATAGTTGCAAGTTGTGCAGTAATTTTAAAATGAAATTTTACAACTCCATTCTAGACCATAGCGTATGAGTAATATTTAATTGGAACTTTTTAATAATTATACGTCTAGGGGTACGGTGATGGATTTTATGGGTAACTAGCTGTACTCTGCACGTGTTGCTAAGCTCCTAACCAAAATAAATTTGAAGGAAAGGCATTACACAAATGTCCAATTAATTTTGAATCATTTTATTAATTTTGTTTCCCGTTGTCCTGATGAATCAGATGAACGGGCCTAAGTAGTACGCATTCGATCAGTTTCTAATCTCACTTCTCGTTGTTTAAGTGGTTCATGCGAACGGGTCTCAGCGGCATATACTCGAAGATTTTCCAGTCACAGTGCTCGTCTGATTCTGAGGCTCGTGCTTGGGGGTGTAGGTCGACCAATTGCTTGTCATTCAGTTTGAATAATTTTCAGTGACATCATCCATTGGAAAGTAATCGCATCAATATTCGTCGGCTTATACGTAACAACTTTGTTAAAGAATGCATAGTTTAAGATTTGATTCATTTTGTGTTATTTTCAGTGGCGTCACCTATCGGATATTAGTCGTACCAACTTAGAAATCTTCATCGGCTTATGCGCAACAACTTTGCTAAAGACCATGACATGATTAAATGCACAGTTTACGATTTAATTGATTTCAAGTAATTTTCAGTGGCTCCACCTATCGGATATTGGTCATATCAAGTTAGAAATCTTCATCGGCTCATGCGCAACAACTTTGCTGAAGATCATGGCATTGATTAGTAATTATCAGTGGCGCCACCTGCCGTAAACTAGTTATATCAACTTAGAAACCTACCCAGGACTTGCACATCAACTTTTCTAAAGATCATAACATGATCAAATTTATAGTTTACGAAGGAGCCATTTTCTGATTTTAGGTAAATCAAAAAAGTGGGCGGGACAAAATTTTCCCTGCCTATTTACACTGTGACAGACAGCAGCCACTATATGTATTGTTAGAACATAAACATTGTCTAAGAAATTTATGCAAGCATTAATAAGTTCGATTTTAATGGTCGAAAGATACTATATTAACTATTAATTGGATTGGTAATTTCATTTTACAAGGTAATGGGGCAATCGGTCTGAGATCCAATTCGGATTCAGTACACCAAAAACCTTTAGTAAAGTTTAGTCTGGATTGAAAATTTCGTCGGCCGGTTTTATTGTTGGTTATTTGATCGCCTACGTTGTCTTCAATCCTTTGTTTGGCTAATTAATGGTTTAAAAATTATCTACACTCTTCCGTACTACACTCCTTATTCTAACATTTTCCATCAAGCTTTATCATTTCTAGGACTCATATTCATAAAGAGCATTTAAGCAGCGTATAGTATGTCATAATGATAATGAAATAAAGGCAAATCTAGAGCCTCTGTTAAATTTAAGCCGTTTAGGTTTTGGTTTGAAGTAAAAAGCGAAATAGTTGTGGAAGTTCTCGGTCCAAGAGTGATAGTGATAGTGTTTAGCAATCAGAGGAAAGCTTGAAAATATGATCAATTCATCACGTCACTGCCTTCTATAATATTAACTCGAAATTATCTGGGTATGCTAAATCAATTAGGTAATCTACTAGGAAAGAAAAATTTTATCAAATTTTGTTCATTGAAGTGAGCAGGCAGATGTTTACGAATTTACTCGGTAAAAATGATTCGCGTTATTGAAGCCTCCAAGATCTCTTTGGGGAGTAAAAAGAGAAGCTTAAACAGAGAAAGAGGAAAGTTTAAAGAAAGAGAAAGAGGTTTTTTTTTATAAAACCAGCACTCAGGGGATGACCCCTACTCATGCAGTGCATTAAACAGAGATGGATTTGAGGCAACTTAAGTTTATTCTGGGTAATTATAAATTTCTGTAAGATTGTTCAGATTATTTTTGAGAAACTTTTTCATTCCAATTTTATTTTCCTCTCAAAGGGTTTGCCAAAAACCTGCTGGGAGCAAGTTTTCGTACTTAGTTTTGTTGGGAATGTCTAACTTGTTTAATAACCCAACACAGTACCTACTAGATATTCGGCATGTTATATAAAACAGGTTACCTTAGAAGGAGATGAGACAAATCATGGATCTCATGCCAATTGGCATACATCTAAGCCATCTTGTAGGCCTGTTATGTGCTCACCATTAGACATTCAGGCATAGGAATTCTGTATTTTGTACAAAATTCCTTAACAACTTCCAGTCCATTTCTCTGAGATGAGCTATGTCTGTAAAGTGTTATACCAAAAATATTGGGATCTCGACTTTAAACTGTAGATTCTGCCACTTATGTATAAAATTAAGATAATTAATTAGTACGCTGGCTTAATAGACGTAAAGCCAGGGTTCATGTCCCAGGCCAGACATGAAATAAAAAAATAAAAAGTTTTTTTGAGTAGGGATTTCTTCTTCTTCCTCTTTCTTGAAAAGTTTCTCAAAAACATGTCGTTCGGATCGACTTGAAACTGTAGGTCCCTGCCCGCCACTTGCTGTATAAATTAACAACACACAACATAATGGTGTGAGAACTGCGGGCTTCTTGGAGACGATTGCTGTAACTGTTCTAAGGTTGAAGGTATAACACTGTAATTCACTTATAGTCCAGCAGCAGCAACTCGTTTCCTTCCCGTTTGCAATCTTCCCCTCTTTCCACTGTGAGAAGCTGGTCGTAATCCTGACTGCCGATTGTAATATTGTATAAGATTTAGAAAAAGCCTGTGATGAGAAAATCGAATCGCCAGAACACTTACTTTTAATCTGTGCCAGTCAGGCAGGAGTTTATGTATACGGATACTAAACAGCATCATGCTTAGGGCAGAAGTGTTGGGGAGACTGTACATTGAAATTCTATATGGGTTGGGGGCAGTAAAGTCAGTTGCCTGGTCTGGATACTCTAATTTCTTTAGCCAAAAATACAATACAAACGGTTTTATGGTACTAAAATGTGCCTAAATTAGTCTATACTCTACAGCGAAAAAGATCGAAATCCTTCTTCATTTGCAACGTTTTCAGCTTTAACGTAAAAGAGTAAAATATTCAATATAAAAAAGTGGATGACTAATAGTAGAAATCAAAGCTTTTGTAAAATACTTAAATGGCAACTCCTTTAGTAATTATTCAAACGCATCCTTTCCATAATCACAACAACTGAAAGGATACAATTTAAATCCCTATTAAATACATTCTTTGTTTTTGCCAGCAGGAGGTATTAAAATTAAAAAAGCAAACCTTACAAGTACTTTTTAATTAAATGATCAAAATAATCAATGAAATATTTATACTGCACGCAATAACAATAATACAAAAGGAAATAAATAATAAGGAAGGGAAAAAAAAAGCAACAACGACAACAAAAACGCGAGAGAAAAAGAGAAAATATGGTATTAAAATAAAAATTAAAATTTATTCATCATGTCGTATTATTAATAATTTTTAATAAATATTTTTAATATCACTCATACGCCGTGTTGTTATAAATTTATTGTCTGCTATTTGTATTCGCATTGAATGTGGCTTTAAAAAAGTCCAACACACGTGAACATATAATAAATATCATATGGACGTATAGCTGTATGAGTGCGAGCCGGTAAAAATAACGTGTGCATCGTACGTATAATAATAAATAAATTTTCAGTTTTATTAAATCCTCATTTTCGTTTTTAATCTTAATTTATTAACACTATTAAAAAATCAGTAAATACTTTATTATTTCATTCATTTTTACTCATTTTACGCCTTGTCTCTCGCTTTCTCTCTCTCTCTTACACAGTCTCTCTTTGACCGTGTAATTATGATGATGGCAATGGCAACAGCAACAGTAGTAATACAAATTTAAACCGTGATAGGTGCAGACGTTGAGAGTGTGTTATATGTTTGTGAGTATGACAATAATAGGATTTTTTAACACTGTTTGACAAGAGTTTTAAGAAATCTCTTTAAATTCAGTAGTAGGTACAGGCGAATTTCGTGGATTTTACCAATGAAACCTCAATTGCAGTTCATAAAATTGCAGCAATTTCTATAAATTGGAAATAGAAAAGGTTTAAGTCTGCCAGAGCCTTTTATATAGGGTGGGATATTTAAAAGTTTCAATTTGAAACTGCAATAAAACAAAAACGGTTTGAAATTGCGTCCAATTTATTTTTTGCGCTGTGAAATACAATTGTCCTGCTTTTATAGGCAATATTATTTCACTCATATAGCTGTCGTATCTGGATTCATTCGGTCGGACCCATTTTCGTAGACTTTTTCTGGTACATGAATTGTATCTCGGCAACGGCATCACGATTATTGGCCTTCAAATGCTAAATGTTTCTGGTTTATCGGCACAACACTTTTCTTTAATGGCACCACACAGATAGTAACCCAATTGTGGCAAATGGCCGCTTCTTGGCGACCAAATGAAATCACCATCAACAGCCGTTTGATGCAGTAAATAGATTGTGGCATGAGCTGTGTGACAAGATGCTTCATCCTATTGCAACCAAACACAGTAATCATCAATACATTCAAGTTGCCCACCAAGTTGCCTGCCAAGTTGCCTGCCAAGTTGCCTGCCAAGTTGCCTATCAAGTAGCCTGCTAAGTTGCCTTCAAAGTTGCCTGTCAAGTTGCGTGCCAAGTTGCCTGCCAAGTTGCCTGCCAAGTTGCCTGTCAAGTTTCCCACCAAGTTGCCTGCCAAGTTGCCTGTCAAGTAACCTGTCAAGTTGCCTGTCAAGTAACCTGTCAAGTTGCCTGTCAAGTTGCCTGTCAAGTTGCCTGTCAAGTTGCCTGTCAAGTTGCCTGTCAAGTCGTCTGGCATGTTGCCTGGCAAGTTGGCTGCCAAGTTGCCTGTCAAGTTGCCTGCCAAGTTGCCAGGCAAGTTGCCTGTTAAGTTGCCTGTCAAGTTCCCAGGCAAGTTGCCTGTCAAGTTGCCTGTCAAGTTGCCTGTCAAGTTGCCTGTCAAGTTGCCTGCCAAGTTGCCTGCCAAGTTTTACCAAAAAGGGAATTTTTTTGATATTTTTCCTTACAATAAAAAACAAAACTTCTATGAGCATTTGAAGTTAATTTCTTTCAGTGTAGTGAGTAAATGGGCACTGAACATATTTGCTATAATGATTTAAAGCTATGTACACATCAGAGATCAGCAATGAATCGTTTTTCCGCTACTCAAAGCACTAATGCAATTTTGAGTATGAATGAATCAACAGAATTGAAATTCAACTACTCTGATTCATTCGTACTCTCTACAACGGTGATTTATAAGTATAAGCAGTAATGAGTATGGGTATAACGAGTGTGAGTATGAGTACTCACAACATTCGAAATGTGTTTGATTCATAGGCCCCTACTCATTCTGATTCAAAAATTTAGAAAATTACTTATAATACTTAAAAGTCATTCCAGTGATTCGAATCATTCAGCAAAATTTACAGCCTTTGTTGTTGTTGCATATACAAACAAAGAAAAAAGCAAAGACAAAGACTACAAACAAAGCATATACAAAATTTCTTGTGAGTAAAGTATTGAATCGTACGCGAATCATACTTATTTTTTGCTTCGTGTAAGTGTTAAGAAGAGACAAGTCGAAGTCAATAACATCATGCGTATTGTTAAGTATGAATAGGATGAGTACTGCAAATTTTAAGTATGAGATGAGTACGAGTATGATATCAAAATAAGTATGAATTCGTATAAGTATCTGAAATTATAAATATGACTAGAACCTACTAATCGTTTTGAATACTTATTGCTGATCTCTGATACGTATTTCAACACTCGAAATTACTGATGGTTCAAATTTGTCCACCCGATAGAAGGGGTTGAAGTCCGTAGGTGTACTAATTCACTATCCTCACGGAAATGAAAGGAACTAACTAATCTTGTCAGCATAGCTAGAGAGCTTTTGAAAGTCGACTGCATGCTATAAATTATCAGAGTTCTGGAATAGCGAGTAACTCTTTTATGAACTTAGAGAAGGGATAACTTAAGTTTGACAAAAGAACGATTCGCATTTTAATAGCAATTTAAAAGCTCCCTCTCCCCAGCAGTATTAGTGCAGAAACTGCCATGATATGAAGGAAACGCAATTGGTACAACACTTTTTATGCGGTTTTTCAAAAATCTTGTTATCTAGTGTAATATATTAATATATCTGCTTATACCGTATTTCATTTGCTTATTGATGTGGCTTTCAACGTCATCCATAAAATGTAAGGAATGACTCTGTCTGTGAGTGTAAAAACAAAAAATCAAAAGTACAAGTTATTTGTAATCGATTTCTCAGTTTATTGTAACTACAGTTTGTAATTATTGCGGTTGTTATTTTACACCTCACATACATACATACATACATACATATGTATATTTATTTACATGGACGTATGTATGTCTGTATGTATAGACTTACGCACAAATATTTCATATGAAACTTGTAGCAGCTTGTAAATAAGCCAAAACTGTAGACACTGCAGTATAAAAACTTAATTTAACTCACCAATACAATGAGGAAATGATATTAAATATACATACATTCACACTGCAAGGTTATACAGCAATAGATAACTAATTAGTAGCAATGTTTAACATAAAATTTTATTGGATTTTCTTTTATTAAAATTGAAGTAGTTGAAGGGCCTCAACTTTATTTGAAATTAAATTGCTTTATGTCCTATGGTTGTATTTAGTTTACCACTGCTGTTTTATCTGCAATTTCTGTTCAGTGCTTTATTGCATTTCACACTCAACACGCACAACCATTTAGCCGCGTTTGATATGCGTATTTTCGTCTGCTTATTTTCGTATATCAGTTAGTGTGAGTGTGCCTACAGCGCGGACATCCCATTGTTAAGGTGGTTGGTGTCGGGAGAAAAAAAATTAGCGTTACCGCATGTAGACAGACATAAACACAATTTACACGTTGCCTAGCCACCACAGTTATTTGTTAATTATGCTACAAAATAACACTTATCACCTGAATTCCCATGGCCATATAAAAGTGAACGCATAAAATGCACCACTTCAAGTACCCGTTAACGATGAAATGCAAAAGAGAAATGAAATTCCATGCGTGTGTACGATAATAAAGACTTGACAAATGGTATTTATGGAATGGCTTAAAACTATGTGGAATTTTATTTGTAAAGGAAACAATTTTCAATCTGTCAACAAATTAAAAAGTTGTTGTACAACCCTTATTGTACACTTAAACAATTTAATGCGAAAAAAAATTTTAATTACACAGAACGATGAGATTTTTAGCCCAAAATGGAGACATTTTCTAGATTCAGGCTTAATTATGCCAAAAATCTAGAGTGTCAAAAATCTAGAGTAATTTGAATTCGGGTTCACAGAATTTAAAACATTCTCAGTCATTAATTTTTTTAAATTTTGTAGCCTAGGAAATTTTGATACCAAACTGGATTTGTAATGGCATTACATCAAAGCAAATTTTTCAAATCTATCCTACAACATAATCAGCATGTCAAAATAAATATAGTGGAGAGACTAATGTATAATAAAGGATCCGCCAAATTACTTTTTTTTTTTGAAAAAACTACTGAATATTTTCTCAAATTTCTTTTTTATTTGAAAGTACAATACTTCCGGTTAATAATGGAAAATAATTTCATTCAAATGGCTATCACGGCTGGCCATGCAGTAACCTACACCATCGGTCCAATTTTTAAGCACATTATCGATTGTGTGCAGCTGTATTTCACCAATGGCTTCACGAATATTGCCTTTTAAAGCGTCAATTGTCTCTGACTTGTCGACTTAATACTAATATTTGACGGCACCCCACAAATAATAGTCCAATAGTGTCAAATCGCAGCCCCGCGGTGGTCAAACGATATCAGCTCTGCAGCTGCTAATTCGATGTTCAAAGACAGGGCGTAAAACATCGAGTATAGCTTCGGCTATGTGGTACGTAGCGCCGTCCTTTTGAAACCAAATGTTGCCAATATCCTCCTCTTCAATTTTTTGTGCACAAAAATGCGTCCAACATGGCCCGATAATATTCGCCATTAAGTGTAACCGCCACTCCTGCTCAAAAATGGCCTAAGTATGCCTCTGGACCAAATCCGCACCAAACAGTGACTCGTTTGGGTGCGTCGGCTTTTCAAAGTATGCGTGCGGGTTTTCTGTGATCCAAATGTCGACAATTTTGCTTGTTTACATCTCCGCCAAGATCAAATCAAGATCATGTGAAAGGATGATTTTTTTGCCGATCACAGACCCACTTAGAAAAGCGGGCATATTCATTCAGCGCAAGGATGAAACATTCACGAAAAAACGTTAGATGGCGGACCCGATATTTGACTGGTGGTAATCAAGAGGACTGCCTTTATGTCATCTGTGGTTACACTTCCAGTGGCTATGTCGTTTATCCTTTTCTTGAAACATCTGCCTAATGAATTATCAATGTAGTTTCACCTGTTGTATTGATTTGTATTTCCTGTTATATTAAGCCGCCTGTCCATTTGCCCCTCGATTGGAATATTTCTGTAATTAGATTATGAACTGCTAGTATACAGCCTAGAGATTTCCCTAATGCATACCATTCTTCAGTGAATCTGTTATACTGGACTTCTTAAACGCATTGGAATATTTGTCAGTTTAATTTAATTTATTGTTAGAAAAATTTGCTTTTGGGCAGGATCTGTGTTGGGTAATAAGCTAGGTTAGCATGCTATACATAATTAGACACACAAAGTAGAGCATATGACCATCGTACCCTAGAGCTGTCGTGCTCTAATAAATTGTGCTCCTTTAATTTCCGTTCGTTTCATGGTGCTACATCTTTCATATTACAAAATCGAGGTAAACATTTTCCCGCCGACGTAATCTAATAGGTTGTATGCTGTCTTGTTAGACGAGAGCCCATGGTTGAAACCGTAGCTCAGGCCTATAAACGAAACATGAAAATAATATTTCTTTCTGGGGCTTTTTTCCAATGAAAACTGCTGAGAGTAAACAAAATTGTTATGAAAAGTTCAACTGTAGAATAAAATTATCATACTCAACGTAGTTGGATTAGGAATCGCGATTTCAGTCCTGACTAAATAATTGAAACGTCCAATTTTTTAAATAAGAAAGCTTTTTGGATATTTTATGGGAAAAATAATATTAACGCAGAGTGTGTATGAACCGCGAAGCAGATTTTCGCAGAAGTACATATCAGTGCTCTGTAAAGTTCCACGGAGTCCACAAACTCGCATCAATCATTACGACGTGGTTGTTATTGCGAAACTATTAACTGGCCACCTTCGTTTTTGTGAACGTAGCTGTGTTTTGTCCGTTCTCTGATAAGCCAGTATTATCCAGTCGGTTCTCTATTCTGGCTAGATTAGATTGGCTTTGAATAAGCTGAATAGAAATCGAAAGTAGAAGTGATAAGTGCACACAGACGAAGTTGGCTATCGTTACCTTACACAGTAAGAGAGCCGGAAAACGTTAGAAAACTTTTTAACTTTAACGTATAATTATTGTTGTGGTAAATTTTGGAGTAATTATTACATATCGACAGAAGTCGCCGTGGTCTAGTGGGTAGTGTGTTGGCTTACTAGACAAAAGGCCCGGGTTCGTATCAGAGGACAGACATCAAAACGAAAAAAAAAAAATATTTCTTCGGCGACTTCCTCTCAGCAGATTTCTGGCAAAGACTCTGAGAGTAAAAATTGCCATGAAAAGCTTCTCAAAAATCTGTCTTTCGGAGTCGACTTTAAACTGTAGGCCACTCATGTATAAAATTAACGCACACAACATAAGTGGTGTGAAAAGCTAGGTCGTAATCCTGACTGAAGGGTTGTAATGGCCAATTATCTATGTATGTATGTATCACATATCGACGACTCCGTTCTATAACATTTTATGTCGAAAAAGTGTGCGGCTATGTGTGTATTCTAAGTAGATTTTTTTCTATAACTTCGGAACGGATGGGCACATCTTAATCAAATTTTGACATTATTTAAGTTAGAGAATGTAGAATTTAAAAATTCAATAATATTAAAACCTTTTTTAATTGTATTTAGAACATTACAGAATGGAGGTGTCCATATAATGTATACTAAGACTTTATTCGCCCTCGGTATCACATCATTATGAGTATGGGTCTATAGTTGGTAAAGTCTCAGATTTTTGTGCCAACGGAATCGAACAAGATTGTCCCGACTAAGAAATGACAGTTGTTGCTACACTTCGTAGTGTTGTTTTGCTTTTGACTCAATTTGAGTCCAAAAGAGGGAGTACTATTAACTAATTAAGGGAAACCTTTATAGTCACCGTTGTTTGGTATGTAGAGTGTGGACCTTTTTAGAAGAGAGGCCACGTTTTAAACCCCAGGTCGGACATCGATGTATAAAAAACAATAAAATTCCTACGAAAAGTTTCTCAAAATTCTGTATTTCGATATTGACCTTTTTTTATGAAACCAGCACTCAGGGGATGGCCCCTACTCATGCAGGGCATAGTGCAGATTTTTTAGGAAAGGTGCAAAGAGAGAAAATGCGAATGGCTAGGAAATGAGTTGCTGCTGAGTGACTATAAAATGGCCAGTGCCATACCTTCACCATTAGACAGTCTATAGCAATCGTCACCAAGAAGCATGCAGTTTCTCACACTACTTATGTTGTGTGTATTAATTTTATACATAAGTGGCGGGACTTACAGTTTAAAGTCGACTCCGAATGAAAAATTTTTTTGAGAAACTTTCCATGACAATTATATTCTTCAGCCGAAACTGCTGCCGAAAAGTAGATACCGCTGTAATCTTAGAAAAAAGGATTCTATAGACACTGTAGGTCACCAATCTACAAGTGAGAATTGTGTAATCTAGACAAAAGGGTTGTAATGACCAAAGTTGAACTTGAAACTAAGAAGCAACTGTTATGTAAGCAACAGCTCTAAAACAACGTAACTAAGAATGCTTTAGCCGTAGTGCTAAGTGAATAATTTTTAAGGATTCAACACTACACATGAAAATATTATACACTCACAACGAAATGTTTTTAAATTTTTTAATTTTAATTTCAAACTTTTTCCTATTCAATTATAGAGTACGTTGGCGTATAAGCAATATTTCATAGACATTAAATATTCATCATACGCTCTAGAACACAAGCACTTAAACTTTAAATGTTATTTTTGTTGAACAAGAATTTTCTTTTTTTTTATAAGAAAAAGTTTGCTTTTTAAAGCAGCTAATTGAACACATTCAGCCATATATTGACCTCTGGCACTTTAGAACATGAACTACTTTTACTCTTCATTTTTGTTTTTTTCATACATTCTGTCTCCCCTACCCACCATCATTGGCAATAGAAAGTTCAACAACATGAGTACTGACAGCATAAGTACTCACATGCGAGTTCTTTATTAAGATGACCATGAGAGAGCAGTCGCGTACATTTTAAGCCAGGAAAAATAACATTACAATAGGACCAAAAGAAAAGGCGGAAGAGAGGAAAAAATCCCAAAAACAGATTAAAAGTTTTAAACAGTGGACGCCAACCGCATACTCTATGTATGTATTGCTGCAGACGAGTAGAAAAGTTTGCTCCCCCAATAAAATTTATAAAGTTTTGGCAATTATTTTCTACATGTTTGCTTGTAAATGTGTGTGTGTGTGTGTGCGTTTTGGGAATGTGTACTTGAGTGTACATGTATGAGTGCGTATTTTTCATAAAGATTAAAAAGTTAATATTTGATGGGCGGCTTTTATGATTTAAAGTCATTTTATACTCGTAATACACAGTTTAAGTATATGAGTGAGTGGCATTGTTTTTATTACAATTTTTGTTTTTGTTTTCTATGAAATGAAAATGAACGTTTGAAAACGAATTGAAACAATGAAAGTTAAATTTAAAAGTAATTTTTTTCTATTTTTTTATTAAAGTTGTTATTAAAGTTATATCACAAGTTTTTTTCTTTCAATTTATTCCATTAAAATCAATAAAGTTTTAATTTAAAATGGTTATAAAACTTCAAATTGAATATACGAGGGATAGGAATAAAACTGTGGTGCTAAAAGTATGTTAAAATTAGTCAATAAATCTGTAAGTCTGTTTTTATTTATAACGCCTGACAGTGTGGGCGGAGTAATGAATACAAGGATACACACTTTAACGGAACAAACGAAACACCTATACAGGGTGGCTGATATGTATTGCAGCCAACTTCAGGTTGTTATCATTTGTAAACCGCTCGTCTGACAGCTGACAGATTTATTCCAGTGACAGTTCATTTTATTATTTACAAACTTACAAAAGCCTTTTGATCTATTGCATTCAGAAAAAAAGTTATTCGTGATGGAATTCAAGCGTAATAGAGTGATTGCTTTATATTTGGCTGGAAAACCACCACAGGTGGCTATCGTTAGAGCACTCCAGCATTTAAATGTGAATAAATCTTTTGTTTCTCGTATCATTGCTAGTTACCGCGATACTGGCAGTGTTGTTGCATCGCGTCTAAAAAGTGGACGAAAAGACGGTAAAAACAACAGAAAAGTGAAGGCCAGATTTGATCCAAATCCACACTGTAGTGATAAAAAAATTGCTCGTAAGCCGAACATATCCCAAGAACGGATGCAACACATATTGAGAAATGTGCTCGGACTAAAGTCATTAAAGTTCCAAAAAGTGCAAGAGCTCACAAAAAAAACTTAAATTGGAAAGAGCCAAGGAGTAACTACGCTTGCACGAAAGTGACCAGTTATCGAATTTGGTTTTCTCCAATGAGAAGCTATTCCAAATTGAGCAGATTGTGAACAAACAAAATGATCGGGTTTACATGCCAAAGAGGTCAGCTGAAAATGTAAATCTGCGATTCGCCACCAGAACTCAAGCGCCGCCGATAGTAATGGTGTGGGCCGCCGTAACGACTGATGCTTGCTCCCCGCTCGTATTCATCGATCGTGGGGTCAAAATAAATGCCAAATATTACCGGAAAAAATTCTTAAAGACAGTATTAAAGCCCTGGGGAGACAAACATTTCGGGCGCAGACCATGGGCATTCCAACAAGACTCAGCACCACCGCATTCAGTGCGCGTCATACAAGAATGGCTTAAAAAGGAGGTTCTTCGCTTCATTTCTACCGCCCAATGGCCACCAAAATCTCCAGATCTCAATCCGTTGGACTTTTGCGCCTGGAGCATTTTCGAGAGTGAGTTTCTCACTAAAAACTACCAAATTGTCGATTGTCTCAAGACGGCGCTTTACTGGGAATAAGCCAAAATACCGTAGAGCCACTTTCGTTGCAGCCTGTGACGGTTTTGTCGGTTTGTTGAAGGTCACAATTCATACCAAAGGTGGCCAATTCGAACAAATCTAAACTGATTCTAAAATTTGATGTTTTTCCAAAATTTTTGCTTTGAACAATAAAATTAAAAAAAAAAATTTTTAAAAAATTAAAAAAATATAGCGCTTTACTTTGTTGCATTATATAGCAGCCACCCTGTACTTGAAATTTATTGAAAATTGTGGGCTCTGCACCTGACCAGTCAGTTAGCGACAAAGTGAGTATGTCTTGAAGTTAATATAAGATCTACCTTTCAATGCTCCGAAATTTCTCTGAAAAATCCCGGACAGTCTTGAACAAGGACAGTCTGCAATGGCTATACTATTGCACTACTGCCAACGTGTGGTGGTGGCTCTAAACCGTCATATCTTGTCTATAGCCTTCTTAGAAGTATAGAACGTTTAGCCGATCACATTACCCTCTCCATTACGGTACATTCTATCTCTAGGAGAATTTATGATTCAATTTATATACAGTTTCTCATACAGTAGCCGTAGTCTCATACAGTAGCCTAGTTGGCTTATTAGACACGAAGCCATGGTTCAAATCCCCGGCCAGACATCAAAAACGAAAGATGAAAAAATATTTCTTCGACGATTTTTTCTCAGCAAATTTCTGGTAAAAACTCTGGCAGTAAATAAATATGCCATGAAAAAGTTTCTCAAGAATCTGTCGTTCGAAGTCGACTTGACATGAGTGGTGTTAAGAAACTAGACCGTAATCCTGACTCAAGAGTTGTAATGCCCAGTTATTTATGTATGTTGTGTGTGTTAATTTTATATATGATTGCCGGGAGCCGAGTTTAAAGTCGACTCCGAGCCACATTTCCTTAAAAATTCTTCATGGAAATTTTATTCAACTCTCAGAGTTTTTGCTAGAAATCTGATGAGAGGTATACGCCAGAGAAATATGTTGTCATATTCCATTTTATTGAAGATGTCTGACCTGGACAATTCTCTCTGGTTTGTCGGCGTAATACAATACAACGTGAAACGAAATCAATAAAATGATTCAAAATTAATTGAACATTTGTGTAATGCCATTCCTTCAAATTTATTTTAGGCGCAGCAATACATTCTGCGGCTAGTATCCTATAAAACACAATAATTTAGAAGTGAAAGTGTTCGCTACATGAAAATTGGAGTTTAGATCTAATATAGTGAAAGCAATTGTTTAAATAATATTAAATGGAAATAAAAAATTCAATCGTTACATCATATTGGCTTTAAGAAGATGTTCAATATTCCTTTTGAAATTGTAATAAATACGCATGCATTAAGCTTAACCCATTGCTTTGCAAAGAAAGATTAAAAATACATTTTTGCCTACCCATTCAACCGAATTGAAAAGCAATACAATGGCATAAAACGGAAGTGATAATAAAAAAGTATGAAAGTGGCATTTAACAATATTAAGTGAATATTTATTTATATTTCATTCCATTCGTTTATTTACTAGAAAAGCATTATTGTTGTGATGAGTACTGATTCTATGTATGAATGAGTGAGTGACTGAAAGTTTATGGATGTTGTCATATCAACAGCTGTTTAAGAGCAACTACATACTACATGCCACATGCCACATGGCCTCAGCTTATGTAGTTATTCTATGAAAAACTTTTTTCTTCTGTAACATTTGCCTTTAAGATTATATTGTCGACTTGGGTACAAAAAATTATAAAAAAAACAAAAATTTTTTTATGTGACAATCTCTGCTTTTTATATTTCTGTTTTTCTCCAGTTTTTTCTTCGTTTGCAACATAATGCATATGTAAGGATATTAAAAGCAAAAAAAAAAAAAATGGATTTATCTCTCTTCAAGCAATGAAAGAGGAACTTACATACTCTTTGCAACAGTTGTTGCATTATTACACAACGCTACCACAAACAGATGTGGTGGCAGGAGCAGCAATGGTTGTTATTTTTTCATATTTCATAATATAGTCAACATTATCATTGTTGATGTTAGGATCGGTGCAGTGGCAGCATCAGCCATGCTGCAGGCATTACTTCTACTACAACTACTACGACTGGTGTTAGTAATAATAGTAACAGACACCACAATATCAAGTAGAATTAAGGATTGCACTTCATCATATTTATTTATGCCATACAACACAGCATACACATACAGGTCGGTCCTACAAACCATATTACGTTGAGATATGAGTACATAAGTACGGTTGTTCACTTATGCTATTGCCATCTACACCGTATTATAATGCTGCAGTTCTTAGCAAAAATTTTTTTTTTTGTAAAATTTTCCTGCAGCAGTTAGAGTAAGAGGAAAAGGTAAATGAAATTTATGATTTTGAACTCAAATATTTTTCCAGTTTTAGTTAGACATGGTACTTTTTAAAAAAATACTAAAAAAATGTACTCCAACTTTATGCCTTTTATGGTATGGCACCATCTAACACCATGTAATAGAGTGTAAAAATTTTCTAGAGCAGTTAAATTTGATTTAAAATGAATATGAAATAAACATCTTAGAATAATTGATAATAGGAATGGTTTTATAAAGAAAATTTATTCGGGAATTCATAAATTTGTAAGTGTTTGTCAGGCTTAAATGGTGCACCAATTAGTGGATAGTTTCTTGGGTTTTCTCTGGTGTTGTAATAAATGTAAGGTGGTGGATATCCAATTTTATAAATTTGGATTTCTTTTTGCTAGATTTCGTCGGTTTGAGGGATTATTTTCAAAGTATGGCCTTTTAAATGAGCTGCTAGAATCGGAGAAATTTCTTGGCCCCCCTTCTTCTGCGGCTCCTGGGCATGTGGTGCAAGTTTCTGTGCCAGGGAAGTCTGCGACAATCAGTACCTTGTCCACTCTTTCTTCTATTGGGGACACTTGTCCATCTACTGCTGATAACCCAACTAGCAGTTCTTTACAGAAGTCTGCAAATTTAGTTGAACTGAGTCCAAAGTCTACTCTATCTACTTTATCTTCACCTTTACCTCTGGCTGATGTCACTTCTCAGGCATCTCTTAAACCATCTTCTGTTTCTTATTCATTTGTAGTGTCCGCTAGTTAAAATACTTCTGCTCCTAGGGAACTCGTTGTAGTTAAACCTAAGAGGACTATTTTTGTGTCTCGTCTTTCATGCGATACTTCGTTTGATGATATAAAAATCGAAGATTAAAAGGACTTTTGTCAACTGTCAACATTACATCCCTTTAGTCAGAATTCAGCCATGTTGTCTGTGTTAATTTAATCCATCATTGTTGGGATCTATAATTTTAACGGCAGATGTGAAAAAACTTACATAGCAAGTTTGTTTATTCTCAAAGTTTTTGCCTGAAGACTGTTGAGTGGAAGTCACTGATTTTTGTACACAACTGTCCACTTTGCAGGATCCATCTATCTTAAGCACCTTACCCCCTACGAAGCACAGCTTAATGTCAAGTTGTTCTAAGCCAATATTAGGAGGAATAATATGTTATTTGGTCCAAGCATTCATATGTAGAACACATTATTGCAAAACATATTTCTGGGACTCACAATGTAATCGAATTCAAATATAATGCCCGTAAACATTGCCAACAATTCGCTTCTCCCTTACATTATTTTCGAAGTTTTCATAAGCATTTACAACCATCCATACGTACATAATTGGCCATTACAACATTTAGTCAGGATTACGGATTAGCTTCTCACACCACTCATGTTGTGTGCGGTAATTTTATAGGTGAGTGGCGGGACCTACTTCGAACGATAGATTATTATATTTACTCTCAGAGTTTTAGACAGAAATCTCCACACATAATTGGTCTTACTACGTATGTTGTGTGTGTTAATTTTATATACAAGTGGCGGGACCTACAGTTTAAAGTCGACTCCGAACGATAGATTTTTGAGAAACTTTTCATGGCAATTTTATTTACTCTCAGAGTTTTTGCCAGAAATCTGCTGAGAGGAAATCGCCTAGGAAATATTTTTTGTATTTTGTTTTGATGTCTGGCCTGGGACTCGAACCCAGGCTTTTCGTCTAATAAGCCAGCACACTACTAACTAGACCACGGCGATCTCTTAGCCAGAAATATGTTGAGAGGAAATCAGCGAAAAAATATTTTTTTTCATATTTCGTTTTGATGTCTGACGTGGAATAGGAAACTGGGTTTTTCGTCTAATAAGCCATCATACTACCTACTAGACAGTGGCGACTACATTAGCATTTGCAGCCATTGACTTTTAAAATCACAATGAGCTTGAGCCCGCATGGATTTGAACCGCTGCCCATACGCAAAATGGCAAGTTCGAAAGGCTGAGACAAATATGAGAAAAAGTTTGTATGTGTCAGCGATAACAACTGCAAATTTAAGATGGACTTCTAAAGCAAATTCTATCTACTTGTTTACGCAGTGTCAATGACCTGTGGGAAAGGATACGGCGCTGGAGATGTTCAGAGACAATCCAATACAAATGGATCATTGATGTGCTTTCAATTTCGTCTGGATTCAAACAAGTAAGAGTGGTAGCCTATTTAATTTAACGTAGAAGTAATCTCTTTATAAATACCAACAAAAAAACTAAAACATTTAATTACACTCCTCCCGTAGGAACATGAATTTTAAGTCGATTGTCAGAAAAATGTGGAAACATGGCATGGATTTTCGTCTGGTGAATATTACAATAATCTGGAAGTGAAGCTCGCTGGATAATATTAATCGAAACCAATGTTCTCATTCATTCGTCTAATACGGATGGCAGATTACTCAACACAATAGCCCTGGTATAAAGTTCATGATACGTGGGTATAAAGTTCATGAGTTTTATCTTAGCATAGTACACATCCGGTTATTTCTTGATATCTCTATAGAATATATTATTAAAGCAGTAAAGTCCTCACCAAACCCCCCCCCCCCCCCAAAAAAAAAAAAAAAAAAATCAATATCGTTCACATATATGGCCTCAAAGCATGCATGACTGCAATGATATCAGCACTGGGTTTAGTTCTGGGTCTCGTAACAACTCTTAGTTTAGGTATGTATTTCATAAGAAAACTTATTCCATTTTTCATTTAATTGCATACGATTTCTTAATAGCTTCCATATTAATTATAAAAATCCCTCAATTTATTAGATAAAGTACCCAACTGTTGTCATCTCCTTAATAAACACAACTTCTGTTAAGAGTTTGTATATGAAGTGTTGCTACTTTAAAAAGTTTTTGATGCCAAAGCAGTCTTTTATTTAGCGATACACAGCAGCATACATAGACAGTTCTTTAGCAACAGCTTTCTAGTTCATCTTCCATCTTCTACAAAAAACACTCACATTTTCTCTTTCATTCACTCTACAGTCAGTTGTTCAACGGCCATATGTGCTGCTGTGGTTGTCTGCATTTGAAAGTTTTGCAATACGGCAATATACAGTTTAAGCTTCTTAAAGTGTATGTTAGTAAATGTGTTTTTATATGAGAACGAATGTGTGTGCCTGTATGTGTGTGTGTGGAAGGACAATATATTTATAGCTTTGAAAACAATCCTTCATAAAGCAGACATGAAGTGTCAGGCTACTGAATCAACGTCACATTTGCTTTATTTTTTTATAACGTATCATATGGGAAGAATATAATTTTTGGTAAATTTCTTATGTGTGTGTGTGTGCGTTTTAATAATGCAGTGATTATTTGGATTTTTTAACAGGAAATTGGAAGTGGAGATTTAAAAAATGGAACAGAAATATACTAGAGGAGTTCCTTTGGCCACAAAGAATTATGCACAGAATATATTGAAAATTAAAGCACAATCACTGTCCGAAATACTTGCTTCATAAATATTTAAAAAAAAATTTAATTTCAGCAAAGTTTTGGCTACAGAAAGTATATAGTTTGGTTAACTGAATGTTTCAAAAATGAAGATGCCTAGGGAGTTTGTTTATTTTGTCTCCCGATAAACTATAAGTATATGGCTTTTCATATCAATGGAATTATTTCATTGCAAATGTTTTACACTGAAAGGTTAAGCTAATGTACAAATCGTGAATTCAGGCACCTTCTAGGGATGCCAATAATAAATTCTTTTTAAGCGGACATGTAGATATCATTGTATTGATTCTATTTGTATCACCTTCGGCTCCCAATAAATTCTGGATGCTTAAGAAGTGCTAAGTAAAAATCTTATTTGTCTACATTTCATTCTTGTGATTACACTTTCTGCATAAAACGTTTGAAGATATTTCCAAAACTGGGCTAGAGCACTTAAATTTCATTGTATAGTAACGTTCATGAGATGAACTTTGATTATATTTTGATCTGCATATCACCACATCGGGCAAGATATGGCCATTTCTGTGTGATCGTTTATTTACCACTCTGCAGAGAAATGCAAATCTCCAGTATAAATTCATTTGAGATCTCGGTAGTACCTATCATCGGTAGTAGATTTCTGCCAAAAATTTTAAGGGTGAATAAAATTCCTTAAAATTTTGTCGCTCGGAGTCGGTTAAAAATGTAGGTCCCGCCAAACATGTATTAAAGTAGCGCACACAACATAAGTGGTGGGAGAAGCATGGATCAGCTTGCAGACTCATAATACTGACGGAAAGGTTGTAATGACCAATTAGGTACGTATGCATGTATGTAATATGAAGTTAACTGTCGAACACAAGCTTGCAATATTAACACAAAACTGACGTTAGATTTGAGATCATATGGCTCGAAATATTGTGGTCTAGCGAAAGACAGTTGGACATGCATGATATACCTATAGTTATGACAGAGGAAGGCACAAGGGCAGTGGAGATTACATACATACATAATTGGTCATTACAACCCTTCAGTCAGGATTGTTGACCTAGTTTATCCCACTACTTATGTTATGTGTGTTAATTTTATCCATAAATTACAGGTCCCATTTAAAGTCGACTCCGAACGACGGGTTTTTCTTTTTTTTTGAGAAACTTTTCATTGGAATTTTATTTACTCTTAGAGTTTTTGCCAGAAATCTGTTGAGAGGAAATCGCTGAAGAAGTATTTTTGGTATTTTGTTTTGATGTCTGGCCTGGTACTCGAACCCTGACTTTACATCTAATAAGCCAGCACACTACCTACTAGACAGTGGAGATTAATGGTGGAAAGAAGGCTGATCGATCGATTAACAAGAGCTCTTTTAATAGTTATGAAATATTTCAAAAGCTATTGCCGTTCTTTACTTATGTTCGAAATTTAAGCCTCTTCCATTTTTTCCTCATACAGTGAGCCTCAAAAGAATCTGTACAATGAGAATAAAGTTCTAACAATCACCAAACATAACTTTTATTATTAAAGGAATTCTAGAATACACAAATAACCCGGTTTGCGTCGCTAATAGGGCCTGAAGAAATACTACGCAAAACAAAATACGATTTTCCATACCTTTGTATTGATTTTAATTTAATTGGTTCCGAGATTTATAATTTTAGCTGAAAAAGTAGATTTTTCAAAAAAAAAATATTTAATTTACTAACAACCTACAATTTGCAACCATCAGACAACATAAATATATTTACAAACTGAGACAAAAAAGACGCAACTTCGAAGTCACAGCAAATTTTAAAAAGACGCAAATTCGAAGCAGACGCAGAACGAGGCGACGCAAACCGGGGTATTAGTGTATTTCGAATTGTTTTGTTTAAGTTTTAAAAACTGGCTATGAAACAATTTTAAAATAAAAAATAAAAATAACGGTAATTTATTAATTTATAGTATTTGTATGTACAGTTTCTTTTGATGCTCACTGTATGTTTATATCTTCATTTGCTGACTTACTATTTATAATGGAATTATTTTGATTTTCTTAAATTTTATCTTACTTATCCATATAACGACATCAGCATATGCTTCTATAAATACTAATACATATGAATTAATACTAATACGGTACAAAAGAAATCTTTATAGCATCGTATGTTGTATATGATAGAGTATTTGTATGCATGCAATATGTGTGGATGTATGTGTGCATATAAATATAAAAGTAAATCCTTTACGAAAATTGCTATTTCTATGTAGACTACATACAGACTCATACATATCGTTTCATTGATTCAGTCATTCGTTTACTGTTAAATTAGTACGAAAGCTTTTGCTAAGATCTACGATAAGTACGTACTTTTGTTTAAATAAATTGCTGATATTCTCTGGCAATATTTTCTACTCGTTTTTTTCGTTTTTTTTCTATTTTTTTTTTTTTTGATGATGATGAAAGCAAACTAAAAAAGGAAATCAATAGGAATATTGTGGCAGAATATATCTCTCGTTGAATTTACTTGCATTTATTTGGAAACTTTAAGATTAGAAATGCTTTTCAGTATGTATGTTCAGTTTGTTTGTTTGCTTTTCTTAGATTATTTGTCGATTTTTATTATAATTCCCATACATACGTACGTACGAAAATTGTATGAGAATTGAACGAAAATTTCCTTCTTGATAGTTTTCCTTAACAATTGTGGCATGAAAAAAAAAAAACCAAAAAATCTTAAGTAGAGAGAATAGAAATTGAAATGAAAAAAAAAAACAAACCTCAATAACACTTAAGATTTTTTTCTAATATTTTCTTCTCATTTTTTTCGATTTCTTTTATTTTATTTCCAGTTGCAAAAATATATTTTTTTGGTTTGCTTTTAAAAGAAAGACAACAGCAACTGGCTTGAAAGTAAAACAAAAATCTTTACAAAAAATTTATGAAAATAAAAAATCATTCGATTTCTTACCTTAACGTTGGTAAGGCATTGTGCATGCTCGTAGTCCCATGATTTTTATGGGCGAAGTCAATGTTCGAATTAGTGGAAATATAAAAAGAAAATAAAAATAGAAAATCGTAAGCAAAAATATATCCTTAGAAAATCAAAGAAACGAAAACTTTATCCTTCTTTTAATCCCCCAGTAAACCAAGGACATGAAATTATGTTAAAAGAATTAAATCGTAAGCCATACTCGTACAAATATTAAGGCAATCAAGTGTAAAGAAATAGAATTAAGCAGGGTAAGAAAGACAATCTCTTGTATTAAGAATAGAAAATTGAATGTCTTTCTCAACAAAAACCTACGTAATGAAAACTTTGGGTTCAAGATCTAAAAGTCTTGTGTAAGTCATATAAACAGATTTAAAATTTTGCTAGAGCAATCAATTAAGTAAAACAATCGCCGTAGTTTAATAGGTGTGTATTGGCTTATTAGTTGTGAGGTCAAGATTCGAACTTCAGGTCAGACAAAAATGAAATATGAAATGAAATATTTCTTCGGCAACTTCATCTCATAAGATTTCTGGCAAAAACTCTGTGAGTGAAATAAATTTTTATAAAAAGTTTTTAAAAAAAACTGTCTTTCCGAACAGACTTTAAACTGCAGAACCCGCTACTCATTTTTAAAATTAACACACATAACATAAGTGGTGTGAGAAGGTATGTTGTAATCCTCACTGAAGGGTTGTAAAGACGAATTGTGTTATGTAATCAGTTAGTGATGTCATTGTAGTCCAGTAGAGAGTGCCTTGACTCAAGAATGATAAACTATAGATTACGCCTTGCGCATGATTTCCCGTTAGATGACGTAGTTGGGCTATTTTAAAGGTTTCCAAGTCTTTTTCATATGTGAAAATTAACCTTTCTACAGTAAAATTTATGCACTACGTGAAAGTAGTTGGCAGCCCTGCAATAGCCAATAGGAAAACAATGAAAACAATTTTCGTGACCTCATTGATTCAACATGCGCAGAAAGTTTTAATTTTGTGTGCGTGATGGCGTAATCTTAATCACTAGCCAATAGGAACACAATTTGCATGACGTCATTGATTCAACATGCGCAGAAAGTTTTAATTTTGTGTGCGTGATGGCGTAATTTTTAGTTTATCATTTTTGCCTTGATTTATTTTTGACATCAGAATCAAAATAGCGAATTCGTATTAGCCGTCTTCCGATAAAAATTCATGTCAAATCTGTTGTTCGTAGGAGAAATTTAACTGTAGATCCTACCACTGTTAAATAAAATTAATAAACATCACATTGGTGATGTGAGAAGCTAGGTTGTAATCCTGACTAAAGGGTTGTATTGGTTAATTAAAGAAGTTAGTATAATCAGCTCTTTTACCTAGTTTTTAAAGGATTTAAAATAGCCTTTGGCACTTCGCCGACGTTGGTATTTTCCATATTAAGTAAAGTAATAAAGATCCCTGAAAAAAATTCTTCAAACATGCTTATTGTCATTTACCTCATCAAGCCTTAAAATGTAGCAAAGCTCCTGATATAGCAGTTTCAGAAAGGTAACAATCATCAACGCATGAATAATATAAGACTCTGCCGAAAACCTCGACTCTGTATATGCAGGAGAATTCGTGGAAGTCTATTTCTCACCGCTGACAAGAACTCCTCCTTTGGCAGATTATAAATTGTTGAATTTCTAATCGTGACTTTAGTTACAAAGTTTAACTGATTTAGGACTTAAAGGACGCAGGACCGTAGATATTAAAATATGTGCTTTAAATGGTTGTTTTATCTAACTTATGAGACCCATTTCTAGATGAATGGATACAGGAATAAAGAAAATTGTATAATTTAGAGCGATATTAATCTACATTCAATTTAAAAGTGCCCAATTAATCAAGAAAAAGTCAGTGTTTGGATGTTAGGATGATGGCGTCATAGCTCCCTTTTTCTTGGGTGAAAATTATAGGCCGCTAATTACAAACTTCTTTTTGCGTGAACTGCATGATATGGACCTAAACAATATGTATTTTTGAGCAGAGTGGCGTTACGTGCCTTATAGCTCATCGATTTGAACTCCTTAGAAGTTTTCTTGTCCGATTTTCTTAAATTGCAGATGTAAGCGAGTTATAGAAATGTGGACATTTTAAATGCATTTCTCCCATGAAGTCGTAATGGACATTTGAACGATTTCATTCACATCATCGACATTAAAAGGCCTTTCAAATGATGATAATGGATATCAATGATATCTCACATACATACATAATTGGTCATTACAACCCTTCAGTCAGTATTATTGACCTAGTTTCTCACACCACTTATGTTGTGTGTGTTAATTTTAAACATGAGTGTCCACTCAGAACTACAGGTTCTTGAGAAACTTTTCATCTGCTGAGAGGAAATCGCTGAAGAAGTATTTTTTGTATTTTTGTTTTGATGTCTGGCCTGGGACTCGAACCATGGCTTTAAGTCTAATAAGCCAACACACTACCTACTAGACTACGGCGACTTCATACTTAATAATTTTCTTAATTGTTTATTACAACCATTAAGTCCGATTTACAACTTAGCTTCGCACATCACCCATGTTGTGTGTGTTAATTTTTTCCATGAGTGTCTGTACCTACAGTTTAAAGTCGGCTCTGAATGACAGAATTTCTGTAAAACTTTTCATGGCAATTTTTATTTCTCTTTCAGAGTTTTTGCCAAAAAACAGCAGGGTTTGAACCACCGGGTTCACGTCTAATAAGAACTCCCCATTTACAAGACTACGTCGACTTTTGTTTCTCAGGTTAAAAAATCTTATTTTCAGCGAAATGTGCATTCGAAATATATTTAAGAAATCGAAAATTTATTCTTTAATTCAAAAAATATCGATAAAACGATCAAATTCCTTTACATTTCTATTTTAAAATTAAAACTTATAAAACGAAAGAAACAGTCTTTCCTACCTAACGAACTTAAATTGTAGAGTAACGAATAAGAAATTGTTTCTACGAGACTGTCACATGCGAAAAAAAAAACTGGAAAAGAAGAAAAATCGAATTTGCAGTCGTAACAATAGTGAAAATTGTCGCAACAAATGTTGTAAAATTCAAAATCGATTCTCAAATGATGGCGTAAATGTTGCAAAATGTTGTTATTGTTTGACGTTGTCGATGACGGCAACGATTTGCGACAAAAACAAAGATTTCTTTTCAACTGTCTTCTGTCTTTAAAGTTTTTTCTCGTTCTCTTTTTTTGTTTTTTTGCTTGTCACACTCTTCTCTAAATGTCTTTTTGCATGCATTCGTGTAAGAATGTGGTTGCTTGAGGGAAAAAGGAAGAGAAATCTTGAATATGTAGTTACGACAATTGCTCGAATTCAATGCTTTAGGATTGCGCTACATTTATAAGGGCATATGGGTTTGCATGTACAGTATGACATGCATAGTAGCTTAATGTAAAGAACTGTTCGAGAAGAATGATTCCAACAGAAAGTTTATTGTACCAAGAGCTACGGAAATAGGAAACGAAGTAATGAGGTTCGACACAACAGTGTGATGTCCTGTAGAGCCTGTTTGCAGATGAACCGCTGACAAAACTGCTAGAGGTGGTCATAGACTGCCAAGTATATGCAGATAATATAGTTATGATGTCTAACGAAAATTTGAAGCGACTCTCTGTCTTTAGATTGTACATCCTTGGTGCTGAAAGTAAACCCGAGCAATACCATAATATTATCCTTTACAAGAAGAAGAAATCTTCCTTAATTGGAAGAAAATTCATTTCGATGGTATCACACAAATTTGGTTAAAGTATCTAGGAATACATCTGGAGAATAAATTGAGTTGGGCGTCCCATTTAGAAAGCATCTCAGCAAAGGCCAGGCAAGATGTAATCTTGTGCAGAAGGCTTGCAAGGCAATTCATGAGATGTAATTCAGATATTATGCTCTGAACATAGGACATGATGGTCAGACCAATAGTTAGTAAATGAGTTGGGCATGTTATAGTGATTTGCGTGAATTAGTATAAGAGGGGCAATAACAACCTATCCTGCAACGGAACTAGAAGCTCTGTTCTCTTCTTAAGTTCACTGCTCATACTACTGAAATAAAAAGATTGACAGACGAGCTCCTAACTGCCTTTTGCACAGAACCGGTAGACTTTATGATTTTGGGGAAGTGCTTTACAACGTGACTTAGAGACAATAATGAATGGAATAATGTGGGAGTTATATACTCTTATAGAAGATGAACTATTTAGTGGCATATAGGTGGTTTTGGGACAGATCTTTGGTGCCAGAATGAAATATTCCAAGTCCATCGGGAAAGCTACGGGTATCTTCCAAGTGGAATTTTATGTCACCAAAAATGTGCTCAATTCAAGTTGGATAGAAGGTGGAAAAGACAGCACATAGTAAGACTATCTGACATTCAGGCAGCCACTCGAGAATTCAGCTCTTATAAGGTTAAATTGAAGATAGAATGGCTGGGGAAATTGACTCAGTTAGGCAGGGAAAATAGGATTAACCCCTGCTATGTGCTAGAAATGTGAGCCTTCTCGGAAATGAACAAGTTGAGGAGGTTGTTTTCATATTGTGAATGGGATCAGAACCCTTTTTTGTAGTGGAAGCTACTGTTTGAAAATGTATGCTCAATGGAATGACAGACAAAGAGAAGTAAAGATTCTGTTTAAACTAAGTGGGTTTGGGGCAAAGAAAACTCTTGCTGGGAAATCATATTACCAGGAGATCTGAGTCACAAATTAAACAATCAAAGAATAATTTGAGGGAGGTAGCCAGTTTGTATGCTAGAGAGTAGAATAGAGTGTCCCTAGAGTTCAACATGTAGATTCTGTGACCATTTGAATGTAACAAGGGAACATATCTTCGGAAATAACAGCGTACTTATCAAGTTTGGAGCACATATTATTGGGGTACCTTATATAAATTGAGGGGAGTACAATAGATCGTTTAATCACCTCTTAGTTATAATAATAACAGGTGCAATAATAATAGTAACCGGCATTTGGAGGAAACACAGAAGACCTGAATAGAACTTCTTCAGCATAAAAATCGGCTCGATCCCAATATGTAGATTTTGTGGTAAAGAGAGTTGTGAGCACACACACTTGGAAAGTGGGCAGTGATATTCTATCCTAGAAGAAAACATTTGGATCAAGTACTAAGTAAAGAGTTATTATTACAGGTACCGAGGTAGTATATTGAAGTTTTTCAGGACAAGCGGATTTGGAGAAACACTGTAGGTATACTCCTACTCAGCTCACTTGACTATTATAGACATTAAATTCAATAAAACTATGTTTGAAGTCGCCTAGTCTAGTAGCTAGTGTGTGGACTTATTAGACGGTTCAAACCACAGATCAAGCATCTTCAACAAAACGAAATATAAAAAAATCTTTCTACGGCGACTTCCTGTCAACCGATTTCTGGCAAAAACTCTGAGAATAAATAAAAAACTAGCTTGAAGAGATTTTCAAAAAAAAAAAAAAAAAATTTAATGTTTGTAGTCGACTTTAAACTGTAGGACTTGGTTTCTTTTATTTTGCAATAAATACTTCACTTTATCTGATCTACTTACAAATAGCACCATTCATGTATGGGTAGGCCCTTTAAGTCTATTAAGAGGCTTCTCAACCGTGTACAGATGAGGTCGTAGTAGGTTGTTAATCACGTGGATTGTGTTTCACTGTTCTATTGCTGCAACAATGGATATTGGTCGAGCGAAATAAGGGGCTTGTTTATGACAATCATATATTCTTACGTAACACTAGTCTTTCTCGGCCATCACATGCGCATGTGGTCGATTGGCCAGTGTATGCACACTGTATTACAGATAAAGTTCGTTTGTTAGACGGACTATTCGTATGTGTGATTCCCTTCGTGAGGAGATCTTTCCTGTTAGTTATGGTATACAAACACTGCTACCTCTTTCCTCATTCCTATAACATATTTTCCTAGTTCCAAAAGCAATGCCAACAACTGAGTGTTGGTCTTAATAAATAAAAAATAATGGCACTTGCCTTTGTTCCTCCGATAGTAATATTAGAAGCTATAATCGAATTTTTATAATTCTCTGCAAAGGCATATGATAACTTATGCTCAATTACGATGCTATTTACGAGTTGCACTTTTTGGACTTTTAAACGATTAAAACGGTATAAAATACTAAAAAATCATTACAGAAATTCGAAAATAACTTAAAAATATAATTCTTTACACCTTGTTTTACAAAGCTTAAATAACCCTTTAATGTACTAAAATAAAGAAAATGATGTAAATTTTTAATTGCTAAAAATCGTCAAAATAAAGGCATAAATCGTCATGTCGCCAAAACGACATTTTTGGAGCTCAAAATCGTCAAAATGACGATAAATCGTCAAATCTGGCAGCTATGATTGCAGCACCTTAAATTGTCGGCTCCAATTAACCATTAATAGCTCAGTACGGTGGTATTTGTTGTATACGAAATTGTTCGTTCATTTGTTCGTTCGTTGTTAAATTGCTAACGTTGTTTTTACGTGACAAACATTTCGTATGCAATACATGTCGCCTATTTCTCTCTCTCTCTCCTCTTACTTTACTTACTTCTTCCCTTTAACTATGATTTTATCGTGCACGCCAACATTATCAATACCGAAAACCATTTACACGAACAAAAACCTGGTAAATGTTTTTAAAGGATGTTGGTTTTGCCTTCTTGTTGTTGTTTTTTCTCTCTCTTTTTTTTTGCCTAAATTGTTATGGGCTGTGTTTGGCTATTTCTTTTGAATTTTCCTTTTCCATCCTCTGCAGATTGTCTTGTTTTTTCTTTGCTATACGATAAGATTGTTGTTCTAATTAATGTTTAAAGCCTAGTCAGATTATCACTTTGTGGTTGTCCAAATATTTGTTTAGCATATTAATTATGCATTTACGGCCACTCGTTTTTCTTCTCGTACTTTTCTTTTTGGAGATGGAGAAAGAGAAATTAAAAAAGTTGGCGTTGTAGTATTTCGATTGTAATTATTTGATTGAACATGAACATCTTAAAAGTGGTTTTGGGGCCAAATAATGACCATGTGAAATGAAAACTTACGCTACTAATTGGTGTTTGGAGTTAAGATGAAGCCGAAGTTCAAAATGAGATGTTGTGGCCAAGGTTTTCTTTAAGGATTTTTGAAAATTTATATTTTTTGATGTAAATTTTTCAACGAAAATTGTGTAATTTGTGTAGAGTAGAGCCAGGAAATTTAAAAAAATTAAATGTTAAATGTTGTGTTCATTTCAGGAATCTTAACAGTCATTTATTAGGTTTAAAATAAATCCAATACAACAACACAACTATAGACGGCTTTATTATAAAGTAACAATAAGTGGTAACCCTATAATTCTAGAACCTACCTTTAAGTTGGTTTATGTAGTCTATTTCAACCCCATGACTCATGCATATCGAACAAAACGAAACATGAAAAAAATATATCTTTAGGTAACTTCCTTTTATGATCTTCCTTTCTTCATATGAGAGTGAATAAAATAGCGATGAAAACTTTTTGTCGTGTCATGGAAAAAATTAATCATGATTAGGGCTGTACTCTCCATTGGCAATCCATAGGTAAATTCATGGGTTTCGTTCAAGCGGTAGACTATGCCATTGAAAGATTGTCTAATTCAACTTGGATAGACGATACAAAAGACAGGACATAGCAACATTATCTGATAGCAAGCCATTCTAGCACTCGCCTTTTACGAAGTTCAATCGAAGAACGAAAGAAAGCCCAAGTGGGCTTGAGGCATTTAAAACTTTTCTTAGGAAATTACATTAAGTGCAGATCTGAGTCATGTGTCAGTCTATGTTAGAATAATTTGAAGTTGACAACCGGTCTCTTGACAGCGTTCATTTATTAAGAATAAAAATTGTTTAGATCACTAAATACATATTCTGTATTTCATTACGCTGTAAAATGACGGTAAAGACTCCTTTTTTCAACTTCAAGACAACTCCAGAAAGTAAAAGTAAGGCTTTTTAAATCTAATGTCTTAAACATCCACTTCTGACTTCACAAAAGCAACATGTGCGATAATGTTCTTCGTTAACGTGCTGACTGAATGAAATCAGTTTTCAGTGGCTGATATATAATGCAACACACTAAAGCGCTATATTTTTTTTATATTATTTTTAATTTTATTATTCAAAAGCAAAAAATGTTGGAAATAACATCAAATTTTAGAATCAGTTTAGATTTGTTCGAATTGGCCACCTTTTATACGAATTATGGCTTTCAAACGGCCGACAAAGCCATCACAGGCTGCACGAAAGTGGCTCTGCGGTATTTGGGCCCATTCCCGTCGAAGCGACGTCTTGAGATGATCGACACTTTGGTTTTTTTAGTGAGAAACTTACTCACCAAAATGCCCCAAGCGCAAAAGTCTAACGGATTCAGATCCGGAGATTTTGGTGGCCATTGTGCGGGTACAAATGAAGCGAGGAACCTCCTTTTTAAGCCATTCTTCAATGACGCGTGCTGAGTGCGGTAGTGCACTCTGGTGAAATGTCTGCGGTATGCGGCCGAAATGTTTGCTTGCCCAGGGCTTCAATACTGTCCTTAAGACATTTTCCCGATAACATTTGACATTTATTTTGACCTCAAGGTCGATGAATACGGGCGGGGAACGCCCATCGGCCGTTTCGGCGGCCCACACCATTTCCATCGGCGGCGCTGGAGTTCTGGTGGCCAATCGCAGGTATAAATTTTCAGCTGACCTCTTCGGTAAGTAAACCCGATCATTTTGTTTGTTCATAAACTGCTCAATTTGGAATGGATTCTCATCGGAGAAAACCAAATTTGGTAACTGGTCACTTTCGTGAAAGCGAAGTAACTCCTTGGCTCTTTCCAGTCTAATTTTTTTTTGTCCAACTCATTTTTCAATATGTGTTGCATCCGTTCTCGCGATAGGTTCTGCTCACGAGCAATTTTTCTACTACTGCGGCGTGGATTTCGATCAAATCTGGCCTTCACTTTTCGGATCATTTCTGGTGTTGTTACCGTTTTTTTTTCGTTCACTTTTCGGACGCGATGCAACACTGTCAGTATCACGGTAACGAACAATGGTACGGGAAATAAAAGGTTTATTTGCATTAAAATGCTAGAGGTCTGTAACGATAGCCACCTGTGGTTATCCAGCCGAATATAAAGCAATCACACTCTCACGTTTGAATTCGATTACGAATAACTTTTTTTTCTGAATGAATAGATCAAAATCCTTTTATAAGCTTGTAGATAATAAAGTGAACTGTCACTGGAATAAATCTGTTAGCTGTCAGACGAGCGGTTTACAAATGATAACAACCTGAAGTTGGTTGCAATACATATCAGCCACCCTGTAGATAGCTTGTTGCTTTAGAATACCATTTATGAGAAGGTTCATAGGTATGAGCCATAAGTCAGGCCCGCTTGCTGTTATCCATTACACTTTATGCTAATTTTTTGAGCAATCATGACGTTTATAATCACATCTTAGCCTTAGTGTAGTTAGTAGTGTGTTACCTTATTAGAAGCGAGGCCACGGTTCTAAGCTCAGATCAAATATTTCTAAAGGAAATAATTTGAAAAAAAATTTCTCCGCAAAACTTCCTTTCAGCAGACCTTTGGGAGTAAATAAAATTTTTATTAAAATTTGCTTAGAGACGATTTTTAACTGTAGATCCCGTACTCATGTATAAAGTTATTACACACAACATAGGTGGTGTGGAAAGCTAGGTTTAATCCAAACTAAGGGGTGGTAATGACCCAATTAAGTAGCTAAGTAAGTAAGTTACAAACCCTAGATGCTACCGCAATGTGTGGGTGTGTGTGTGGAAACAACGTCTTTTTCAGATGCTATATTGTTAACGTTTTCTTCCCCATCATCATTAGTTACTTGGTCGGATAATTGAATTCACGATTAAATATTCAAATTTATTGGAGAAAATTTATAATAAAATTTTCAATAAACCATAATAAATTATTTATAATTGTAAATATGTTTTTTTTTATTATTTCTATTCTGTAGCTTTTAATGTTTGTTTAAAAAGTATTAAAATTTATCAGTAATGATGACAAATGTTTGTTTATCTGAGGCATAAATATGAGAAAAAATTACGAGAAAAAAGAAAATTGTGATAAAAATTTTCCATTTTTTTTTTGTTATTAAAATTAAAAAATATCTGCAGAATTTATAATACAATAAAAACATATTTTTTTTTTTTATTATTTACACTCAACACTACATGATGCATGAGTTATGTTGTAGTTTCCACCCGTCCGTTTCACTCTGCCCCCGATCATTTTATTTCTCCACGGTTTACAAAGTATGAAATGAAATATTATTCGAGCTACATGACGTATGAGGAATATTTATTACTTTTTAACTATAACGGCTACTACTACTCGTACTACTGCTACTACCTATTCCTCTTTAATTTTTTTTTGATTTTTTTAGTAATAATAATAATAATTATTGTTGTTGTTGGTGTTTTTGTTATTTCCATTTCAACATAAATCCTGTATTATCATCAATTTTAATTATTTTAAATTTTAATAATAAAAACTCCGGGCTTTAGCAAAGAATTCTTTGCTGGAAAGTGAAAAATAATGGAAATAAATATTTTTCCTTTTTTTTATTATTAAAATGTATGTACATATGTATGTATGTGTAACAATACAGTTAAAAATTTTTATTTTATCTAATATGTTTTATTACAACAACATTCATCATTCTGTTGGATGGATATGAAATATATTTGCGATTTTAACATGACATCTTACCACCCAGTGAACATTTTTGTTACATTACAGAATGTACAAAAACAAAAAAATTGCAATGAAAACGGTTATCATTCAACTGCATAATAAGAGAACATTTCTTCTGTTATTCGTAGTAGACTTTAAACTGTAGGTCCTTCCACGGTGCGCCGTGGTCTAGTAGATAGTGTGCTACCTTATTAGACGTAAAGCCAGGGTTCGAGTCCCAGGCCAGACATTAAAAATAAAAAAAAAAAAAAAATACAAAAAGTATTTCGTACAATGGGTCAATTTCGACCTCCCGGTACTGTGCTTGTCTTGACCGACAGGTGCACGGCCTCTAACCTACAAAAAGTATTTTTTCGGCGATTTCTTCTCTTTCTCTTCTTGTTTCTCAAAAATCTGTCGTTCGGAGTCGACTTTTAACTGTAGGTCCCGCCACTTCTGCATAAAATTAATCACACAACATAAGTGGTGTGAGAAACTACGGGCTCTGGGACGAAATTGCTGTAGAATGTCTATGGTGAAGTTATGCACTGGCCATTTATAGTCACCAGCATCAACTCGTTTCTAACGTTAGCATCTTCAATCTATCTTTCCACCTTTCATAAAAAAACCTGCATAATGCACTACATGAGTAGGGGTTCATCCCCTGAGTGCAGGGTTTATAAAAAAAAAAGCTAGGATGTAATCCTGACTGAAGTGTTGTATTGTACGTATGATAATATTTTTTAAATCAGTTCTTCCCTTATAAAGAGAAGAAAAACAGTTCTAGTGGCTGATATCTCATGGGTAAGCTAAGGTAATTAAGGCTGACGACTGAGTTACACTGATCTGGATGTGTTTGTCAAATATTATTGATACTCAGAGAGATGATATGCTTTGGACCAGTGGATGTAGTTAGAAGCTGGTTAAATTGTAAGGAAAGTCCCAGTACTACAGACTGCATATTATGGTCATGCAAGAGAGAGCGAATGTGTTTATTAATAACTGTAGGCTATCCATCACTATTGATTCATTAGAGCATAATCGCAATATAGATTGTGTTTCACTATTTTATCGGATATTGCTCGAGCGTATCATATATTCCTACGTAATATTCATCTTTTTCAGACTGCATTACAGATAAAATTCGTTTTTTAGCGGGATTATTCGCATGTAGAACCTATTTCCTTCAGAGGTTTTTCCTCTCACTTACTGATATAAAGAGATTTAAATCTAGTGTCGAGAAAAAATCAGAAATTGGGAAAGGAAAGTGCCAGTCATACAGACCCATGTTTTTCCTGCATGTTATGGGCAAATGTCACTTAATTTCTGCTTGACTTGCATGACATATGGTTTCAACAAGACGGTCCCACATGCCACACAGCACGTGTAACAATGGGGTTATTGGGAGGCGAGTTCGGTGAACATTTTATTTCACGTTCGGAACCAGTCAATTGCCCACCTAGATTGTGCGATTTAACGACTTTAGAATACTTTTTGTGGGGCTATGTTAAAGCTCATGTCTATACAGAAAGCCCGCTTCAATTGATGCATTGGAAGACAACATTGAAGCATTTATTCGTGAGATACCGGCCGAAATGTTGGAAAGAGTATGCCAAAATTGAACTAAGCGGATGGACCATTTGAGGCACAGTCGCGGTCAACATTCGCATGAAATAATTGTCAAACATTAAATTATATGGACCGTACTATCGATTCAAATACAGATTTCATGCATTTTTCTTAATTTTATGTGCTGTTTTTTTGAAAAATTTTCCTATAGCTCTTAAAAAATCACCCTTTACATATGTATGTCTGTTGTTCGTATTGTGCTTTATACCTGGAAATGTGGAAAGCCATGATGATAATTATACGCCAGCAGAATATGATAGAAGTTCTTTTCATAAGTTTAACGCTGCAGATTCAAGCTAGTCGGCATGATAAATTCCTCAGAATTCAATGAATATCTCTGTATTATAATCAGAGCCCGTCAGTAGTCCAATTAGAGGTTTTACAACTCACTTTTGACTACATTTCTGCAGTCCTCTGTCCACAACTTTAAAAATAATCAAACTGCAATACGAATGCTGTTCATACCTATCGTTCGAATGGACAAAATTTACACAGCATGGGTGGTGTGAGAAGCTAGTTTGTAGCCCTGACTAAAGGGCATTGTATATTTTACTGTGGCAATTTTGTAAATACGCCTTATGGGTTAGGTATTCTCTGCTAGTCTTATGTTTTTCTATATTTTCTATTCCGCTCTGATTTACTGGGTTAATTTCACTCACATTGTAATAAAAAAACGAAGTAATTTTTTATAATTTGCATTGTATTGCGCTGTGCTACAAGTTATTTCATTCAATCTATTTTTAGTTTGTTACTCCGGACATATAGCAGCGGTTATTATTAAATTTTTTTCACAGTCATTTCAGTCAGTTAGACCATAATTGATGGATGACTTTTTCTTTCTCTCTACATGAAATGAAATTAACATTTTCATTACACAATTAAAGGTAATTTTAATTTAAAACTTTATAAGGAAACATACGAAATAGTTTTTTTCTACTACATTTTCAATTTCGAATAAGCAGTTATGAAAATGAGAATTGAAATGTATTTCGTTGGAAGCGTTCCGCGTTAATCGGGTACGGTAAAATTCCTTATAAAACAATTTTTTAAAAAATTTTTCACTGGTCTTGTCATGACAAAACCTTTTGATTCCATCAATGATTGCATATTTCAAATACATATTTGATATCAAATTGGTATCGGGACTTTAGGCCATTGGGAGTTGGTACTTTGTATGCATTTTATCTCTTACTGAATTTGCCTTCACAATCCCTTTAGATAAGACTATAATCTATGCTTTATTTTATCTATACAAGGTGGCTGATATGTATTGCAACCAACTTCAGGTTGTTATCATTTGTAAACCGCTCGTCTGACAGCTGACAGATTTATTCTGGTGACAGTTCATTTTATTATTTACAAGCTTACAAAAGCATTTTGATCTATTGCATTCCGAAAAAATGTTATTCGTGATGGTATTCAAGCGTAATAGTGTGATTGCGTCATATTTGTCTGGAAAACCACAGGTGGCTATCGTCAGAGCCCTCTAGCATTTAAATGTGAATAAATCCTTTGTTTCTCGTACCTTTGCTCATTACCGTGATATTGGCAGTGTTACATCGCGTCCAAAAAGTGGACGAAAAAAACGATATCAACACCAAAAACGATCGGAAATGTTAAAGCCAGATTTGATCGAAATCTACGTCACAGTGGTAGAAAAATTGCACGTGAGCTGAACATATCGCAAGGACGGATGCAACACATATTGAAAAATGGGCGTGGACTAAAGCCATTGAAGTTTCAAAAAGTGCAAGAGCTCACCGATGGACAAAAAAAATTAGACTGGAAATAGCCAAGGAGTTACTTCGCCTGCACGAAAGTGCCTAGTTACCGAATTTGGTTTTCTCCGATAAGAAAAGCCATTCCAAATTGAACAGTTTGTGAACAAACAAAATAATCGGGTTTACTTGCCAAAGAGGTCAACTGAAAATTTACACTTGCGATTGGCCACCAGAACTCAATCGCCGTCGATGGTAATGGTGTGAGCCGCCGTAACGGCCGATGATCGCTCCCCGCTCGTATTCATCGCCGTGGGGTCAAAATAAATACCGAATATTATCGGGAAAATGTCTTAAAGACAGTATTGAAGCCCTGGGCAGATAAACATTTCGGCCGCAGACCACAGACATTCCAACAGGACTCAGCACCTACCGCACTCAGCAAGCGTCAACAAAGAATGGCTAAAAGGGAGGTTCCTCGCTTCATTTCTAGCGCACAATGGCCACCAAAATCTACGGATCTCAATCCGTTGAACTGTTGCGCCTGGGGTATTTTGGAGAGTAAGGTTCTCACTAAAAAATACCGAAGTGCAGCCTGTGATGACTTTGTCGACCGTTTGAGAGCCATAGTTCGTGCCAAAGGTGGCCAATTCGAACAAATCTAAACTGATTCTAAAATTTGATGTTATTTCAAAAATTTTTTGCTTTTAAACAATAAAATTAAAAAAAAAAAATAAAGAAATATAGCGCTTTACTTTGTTGCATTATATATCAGCCACCCTGTAAGTGGCGTATATAATTGGCCTTTACAACCTTTCAGTCTGAATTACAACCTAGCTTCTCACATCACTTATGTTGTGTGTGTTAATATACGTGACTGGCGATTCCGAACGACAGATTTTTTAAGAAACATTTCATGGCAATTTTATTAGTGCGCAGAACTTTTTCCAGTAATCTGCAGAAAGAAATTCGTTTTGGTGGAGATATATGACCTGGGGTTTAAACCGAGACCTCATGTCTAATAAACCAACACACTTTCTACTAGACTACGGTGACTTGCTGAAGCTACATCAGTCAAATAAGTTGTCATTTTTTCCATTTGTTTTGACAAATCCTAATGGTCGGATGTATTCAACATTACGTGAAGATAATAAAGCTGTTTTTTGTTATGTTTGGGCAACATTATATGCGCTACTGAGAGGACTGAGAGAACTATTCGCAACGTAGTAGATAAATTCGAGAAAGTTCAATGACATTTCATACACACTTTGTTTTATTTACATTTAGAGACATGAAAGCGTCAAAAAGACATTATACAGTCAAATCCTTTTATAATGAACTCTCGTTAAAATGAATTCTTGATTATTACGTACATATTTTCAAGACCCAACGGTTTAATAAAAATTTTTATACAAAAAACATCGTTTATTACGAACTCGTTTATATTCATGCATTGCTTTATAACGACCCCTTAGAAATAACTTTGAAGTGTGGCAATAGTCTTTACTTTTATTTAATATGGCAGCATTAAATTATAATTGAACATGTTTTATCAGCTGATAGATAAAAAGAATTAAAACATATTTTTGGTTCTTAATACAAAAAAATATTTTTTGTTTTTAATAAACGATAAAAATTCTTTGTATTTTATATTTTCTTCCATGACTTCACCACGTTTATTACGAACTTTGTCTATAACGATCTATTTTTTCTTGTCCCACGGAGTTCGTTATAACCGAGTTTCACTGTAGTATTAAAAAATTCAATTAAATTCTGGCTACTACACTGAATAACCAATTTCCTCTTGTATAAAGTTTTCTAAAATTTTTCTTCAACCTAAATTTAAACTTGTTCACGCTTTCCTTTAAAAACTAGAATTTTTCCATTTCCATTCATATTTCCTAAAGATTATTAGGCGATAGTGTGTGGTAAGTCTTCATTTAATTTGGATTTCTATCAATTTAAGTTTTCTCTTCCTTTTTGGTTGCAATACCAGGAAATATCCTATAATTCTGTGTCTTCCGTAATAAATAATCGAATTTTTACAATCTTTTACGCTGGCATTTGCAAGGCAACTGTTAAAAAGAACAAAATTACTAAAACCAACACAATTACACACTAAATAAAAAGCTGTGTATGTATGTATATACAAATACCGTTATATATACTAACATACTAACATAAAAACACCATGTAATGCTATAAAGCAGCAAGGGAATATGAGCTGCAATAAAATTGCAACAATAGCTGGAATCTAGAAAGAAACCAAACGGGGAAAAAAGATGGATTTTGAGCGTTTAATACTAAAAATTTCAAATGGTGGATACAATCAAATCAAAAGCAAATTAACCCTGTGCAGCAATACAGTACATTACAAGTAAAATGAGAAGTTGTGTTGGAAGAATTTAGTAGATAGTCGCCGAAGTACATACCCTACAAAATTTACTGCACTATTGAGATTTTGTAATTTGGTAAACATGTAAGGTGGTGTCGTATTGTATCGGGTTATCTGTGTAGTGATTTCAAAACCCCCGATTTAATAAAACGGTCAATTGAAGTGACATTTGTTAATGCCACAAAGATAAACTAAAAACACTTAAGACTTTAAACAAAATCCAAAAGGTCCGCCAAATAACTTTTTTTTTTTTAAATGCTTTAAAAAAAACTCTACTGAATATTATCTCAAATTTCTTTTTTTATTTGAAAGTACAATCCTTCCGGGTAATAAAGGAAAATACTTTCATTCAAATAGCTGCCATGCAGTAGCCTACACGATCGGTCCAATTTTCAAGCAAATTATCGATTGAGTGCAGCTGTATTTCTCCAATAGCTTCACGAATATTGTCCTTTAAAGAGTCCATTGACTCTGGTTTGTCGGCGTAACGCTTATCTTTGACGGGACCCCACAAATAATAGTGCAACGGTGACAAATCGTAGGTCCGAGGTGGCCAAACGACATCAGCTTTGCGGCTGATAATGTGATCTTCAAAAACAGGGCTCAAAACATCGAGTATAACTTCGGCTATGTGGCACGTAACGCCGTCCTGTTGAAACCAAATATTGTCAATATCATCCCCTTCAAAAATTCTTTCAACAAGGCCTGATAACGATCACCATTGACTGTAACGGCCACTCCTTGCTCATTATCGAAGAAAACTGGCCCAATCATGCTTCTGTGCGTGCGGGTTTTCTGTGTCCCAAATGCGACAATTTTGCTTGTTTACATACCCGCCAAGATCAAAATAAGCTTCATCTCGAAAGATGATTTTTTTTGCCAAAATCGGTAACTTCTATAAGTCGATCACAAGCGCACTTAGCGTAGCGAAAACGCGTGTATATAACCGTATTCGTTCAGCGGAAGGATAAAACTAATTATCTGTCAAATAAGACATGAAATAAGTGTTGCGTTAGGTGACGGACCCGATAATAATTCAGACGAGTCCACATTTCGCACAGACATAACAGTTGTTCACTTCAACCATTAAGTCAGCATTACGACCTAGTTTTTCAACACCACTTCTATTGTGTGTGATAATTTCATTAGTGAATCATAGGACCTACCATCAAACAAGGAGTTGGAATATAACTGTTGCTGAGTTTTAACAATACTGTGCCATGAATCATGCACATGTATAGGTAAAAGCTTGAATTAGCTTCTCCCACCAATTATGCTGTGTGTGCTACTCACATATGAGTAGTGAAATCTACAGTTTAAAGTCAATCCTGAACGACAGATTTCGAACAAACTTTTCGTGGAAATATGATTTATTCACAGAGTTTTTACCAGAAATCAGCTGGGAGTTGTCTAACCTGTGGTTTAAAACGTGGCCTCACGCCTCAACACACTAGCTACTAGAATACGGCGACAGGGTGATTAGAGTCGTCATAATTGGTAAGGAATTGGTAAACGACAATACCACGACAATACCACGACGTTATCAGCAATTTGGCTTACTTTATGGGGCTCACAGCTTTACACCTTCAGATCGTCATGGATTCCTGATTTTTCCACGCAGAAAATTTTTTATTTCCGTTTAAATCAGAAGGTTAACAAAAAGAACATTTCTATAGATGTAGTTTGAAGAAGTCAGTAGTGATTTAAAAAACTTTACTTATACTGCCTGGAGTTGTCAGTAGGACTTAATTTTTTGAAAAGAAAAACTATTACCATCAGTTTGCCCCAATTTGTTTGGCCTACAAAGGAAATTATGAACTGAGTGACATGTTGTTTCGACAAAACGATGTCAAGATCCACACAACAAGTTCATATTAGGATGTGAAGTTTGAAGTCGTCATAGTTTGAAAGTTATTGTGAGCTTTATTAGATAGCCGCTCATCTCAAACCTCAGTTTATACAATTCAGGCAAAATTTCTTCTCAGCAGTTTTATGGAAAAAATTTTGAGAGTAAATAAAATGACCTCAAACAGTTCGTTAAATCTGTGCTTAGGAGACGACGATGAAACTGTACAGCCTGCCAATCATTTATTAAAATTTTACAAACATAACCTGGGTGGTGGGAGAAGCTAGGTTGGAACCCTGACTAAATGGTTGTAATGACCAATTTAGAAGGCAAGGTTTCGGAAAGCGTAATTTTACGTTTTGGGCGACGTTACGTGAGCTATTTTGATCGATTTTAAATCCCCTAAACCGACATAAAGTTTAAAAAATCATCTTTTCGTTTCAACAGAAGTCAATGCACCCTATTGGAGTGACTGTTTGGTGCGGCTTGTACAGCAGAGGCATTATTGGCCATTGAAAATAAGGACGCAGCAACCATTACGGTAAATAGAAACACCTATCGCACCATGATAATCAATATTTTTTTATACCCGTTCTTCATGGTATTGATGTGAACAATGTTTGGCGTCAAATATCATATTCCCCTAAATATCTGTGCAATAGTGCATCATATAGGTCGTTGCTAACCTTACAAAATTTCTTTTCTTCTCCATTTGTTCGTTTTCTTTTATTTTTCATTTTTATCGTCAGTTCCCTGTTAACTCGCAGCAAATTGCATTGCCACACCAGCACGTTTAGTGGCAAGAAAAACATTTAAACAGCACTCATACACACACACGCACTAACACCCACTCAAACACAAAGGAAATGATTAGTAATTGTAAAATATGAGTAGAAAAAAGAAAGGAAAAAACCAAGGAAATCCAAATTGTATATCGCGTTAAAGGAATTTGTAAAGATTTCAAAACGATTTCTTTAAGTAAGCAACAACAACAAAAATAAATTCTGCTGATTATATTTGAAGTAGTAAAGTTATGTGGCGATTGGCGATTACTAGCGTTTTATTAAATTTCCTATCAAATGAAATAAAATACAAAAAAGAGAGATTTTTTATTGTATTATGGCCCGATCATTGATTCATGTGAGCAAGGGCAAAAGTTTTAAGAGAAAATTTTTGCATTGTTTCCGTTATATTAGGTTGAGTGAGGGCCCACCTCGAAATCAGAAGTACCACTTAAGCCAGCATTTAGGCTCATTATTATACCACAATTAATTCCACTTGGGTGGTCAACCATTTCCTAGAGAAGATCATCCGGAGACCAAAATCTTGCTATTGCAGCAGTAATCTTTGTATAAGAGAGCTCGGTTAACAATGTCAGAAACCTCTGTCTCTTCATAACACAAGCATACACTGACACGTGAGGTGAAAGACAGTCTCCCCTTCGTCCTCCTCCTCCTCCTCAGACCCACAGTTCCTGCAGAAATCAGTATTTGGAAAGTGAAGCCGTTCGGCATGCCTACCAAAAGTACAGTGGCCCGCAAGAATCGCTATATTGCGATGAATGGCCATAGGACTTAAAGATAAAAGTGAGTTAGTCTTGTCCATCTGTGTGTAGCAGCAGAGTCTGGAAACATTGCACATACCTTGGGATAAATAGCATCAGAAATGTTAAATTTTCAATGATTTTGCCACATAAATCTGGTTGATTTTGACTGATGGAATCGATTGTGATAGTTTTGAGAACCGCTGTGCTTTATGGCTAGTTTGCATACAGTTGCCACTGGAGATAACTCTATGGGATCTAAGTCTAAAAGGCCAAATCATATGGTTTCCGTGGCTAGTTCTCCTTACCGCTGATAACTATCTCCGTACTCCGTACCCTAGCTGCGTGACAGGAATCTCCATTCTGATGAAACCACATGTCGTTGCTATCAATATCATCTTATGCAGGCCACAAAAAAAATAGGGAAACCTAAGTGCTCACAGTTGGCAGTGATGGCCTAGCCAATGCCTCTCTCCAACCGATACGCTGCCAGCTCAAAATTCACACCAAAGAGAAACTTCTTCGGTATGCATTGGATGCTCTTGGATCTCATGTTTATTTATTTGTTTATTTATTTAAGAATTACAATACAATTACAAATTATATTATAATCATATACGAGCTGAGTAACTTCGACCATATGCCCGGTGTAGTGTCACAGACCAGAGCCTCTGATAGGAATCGAACCCACGACCCTCACGCTAATAGTCTAGCACACTACCCACTAAACTACCAGGGCGCTCTGGATCTCATGTTGATTGGTGTGTTCACGTTCTTATTCAGACATACATGGATATGTAATTTTCCTTTACAACTCTTCAGTCAGGATTACGACTTAGTTTCCCACACTATTTCTGTTTTGTGAGGTTGGCTTCGAACGACAGCTTTTTCTGAGAAACTTTTGATGGGAATTTTTTATTTATTTTCAGAGTTTTTGTCAGAAATGTACTGAGAGGATGTTGCTGAAAGAAATATTTTTTCATACTTTATGGCCTCACGTCTAATGAGCCAACACTTCGTCCCATCGCTAGAGAAATTTTTTTGATAAAAATGAGGATAGGTTTCAAATAGCATTAGAGCCTATTATGTACGTGGTAGGGACCGATTTTTAAAAATCCCAGGATATTTCGGAATAATTCGGGATCCAAAAATCCCGAAAATTTTGGGGAAAAATCGCGATTTTTTCTTAATAATAAAAATATTTTGTTAACAAAACATGTGTTCTATAGGCTTAAACAAATTTTGTTGTCAACGTACTCTGCCATTGAAAAACACTTCTCACAATCAACATTTGTTAGTAAAATAGTTCCAAGATTGGTGTATGCAGCTTGTAAATATTCACCTATACCACCTTCTGATGTACCCTTCTACAGTTACCCTTTTAATTCGTTTTATAGGGCTTTTGCATTCTTCGATGCCATCGAATAATTTTTATCACTGGCAGTAGGCTTTTCCTCATCTGTGTGGCAATTATCGAAGTCAAGTGATATTGAATTTTTTTTCAGGACCTTTTGTAGGGTTATAATACATATGAATTCACAATCCCGAAAATCCAGAAAAATCGCGGGACAAGTTTTTAAAAATCCTGGGGCAAGTTTTTAAAAATCCTCGGATTCGGGATTTTATGAATCCCGACTTGCATCCCTACTATGTGGTTGTTAATGGTTGTTTACCTTAAGCTCCAGGGCCAGTTATGCTAGAGTAGAGTCAAGTCACAACACAAAATTTGTCAAATTGTGTTCTGATAATGCTGAAGTCTTGTGTGCGACATGAAATCCACTGCACTGGATCCTTCTGGACACTCTGACATGAAGTGGCGATACTTTTGGCAGATTTTCCATTTCATTTCAACCAGTGGACTCGCAAATCGGCAAGATAAGTATAAGCAATTGAAAGAGCCTTCTGCAACTTATGAATTGGTTTTAATTATTTGGTACAAAAAAATTGTTCACAGTCAGTTGCTTAAAACATAAGTACACTTGCAGCTTACCATGCAGCTTACTCATGCTGCAGTTATAAACAAAATGGAAAAGAAAATGGAAAACTTTCGTACTTTTTTTTTTAGCATAAAATCCACAATGGTAATGTCATGAACTATTTACCAAAATGACAGCTGGATTTAAAACCTACACCCACAGGAGGAAATGCATTCAGTGAAGATTTCCATTTTTTAGTCGTTTTAAATTTGTTTTTTCTTTTTGTACAACATTTAACAGAAAATAAAGTTACTGCAACATTTTTCTATGGCTGTCATGTTATGCATTATGTTGCAATTGTGGCAAAAGAGTTTATCAGCTGGATAATGTTTTGTTTTGTTTTTTTTTGGCGATTTTTCCCATAAAAAGGAACAAACAAACAAAAGAGAGAATGCATGGGAAATGTTTATATTTTTGTTATTAAACAAATGCCAGCGGAAAAAAAGAAATTGAAAGACAGGACCACAATGATAACGGCAGCAACAGTCAATATGTTTGTTTTTAACTTGCAGGGAGATAAGGAAGTGAATAAAAAACATGCAAAGTGTTTATAGAATGTAAATATTTTAAATACAATACGATTTAAATAATTTGTTTTGTACTAAAAAATATTGTTAGTTTCTTTGTTGGAAACATAAATACAGTCAACCCTCCTACAACGCGGTGAGTGCGTACCGCGGCATGATCCATTCTACTGAAATTTATTGTTTTTGCTGACCAATCTACCAGAGATCCAAGAATGATTAATATTTTTCAAAAAAGTCATGGTTAAGAGCGTGCTTTCACGCTGCTAGTATTATCGGTTCATGTTTCTTTGATAGCTTCATTGGCCAGGCCAACACAGTCTGAGGCGAGCACTATTTATCTCTGATTACCAACTTCTATTCATCTGAATTAGATGGTCGTCGTAGTCTAGTATGTAGTGTGTTGGCTTATAAGAAGTGAGTTTACGGTTCAAATTCCAAGTCAGACTTTTCCAACAGAACGAAATATGAAAAAATATGTCCTCGTCGACTTATTCTCAGTATGAGAGTAAATAAAATTGCCATGAAAAGTTTCTCAAAAACTTCGTTCAGAAATTCCTGGGAGTAAATAACAGATCCTCAAAAATCTGACATCCGGAGTCGACATATTAGCAACCATGTACTAATATATAATGCAACAAAGTAAAGCGCTACATTTTTTTAATTTTTCTTTTTTTTAATTTTATTGTTCAAAAGCAAAAAATGTTGGAAATAAGATCAAATTTTAGAATCAGTTTAGATTTGTTCGAATTGGCCACCTTTGGTACTAATTATGGCCTTCAAACGACCGACAAAGCCATCACAGGCTGCAAGAAAGTGGCTCTGCAGTATTTTGCCCCATTCCCTGTGAAGCGTCGTCTTCAGATGATCGACACTTTGGTATCTTTTAGTGAGAACCTTACTCTGTAAAATGCCCTAAGGCGCAAAAGTCCAACTGATTGAGATCCGGAGATTTTGGTGGCCATTGTGCGGTAGAAATGAAGCGCCATTTTAAGCCATTCTTGGTTAAAGTGTACTGAGTGCGGTGGTGCTAAGTCCTGTTGGAATGTCCATGGTCTGCGTCCGAAATGTTTGTCTGTCCAGGGCTTCAATACTGTCTTTAAGATATTTCCCGATAATATTCGGCATTTATTTTGACCCTACGGTCGATGAATAGGAGAGGGGAGCGACCGTTGGCCATTACGACGACCCACACCATTATCATCGGCGGTGTTTGAGTTCTGGTGGGCAATCGCAGGTACACATTTTCAGCTGACCTCTTTGGCAAGTGAATGCAATCATTTTGTTTCTTCACAAACTGCTCTATTTGGAATGGCTTCTCATCGGAGAAAACAAAAGTCGGTAACTGGCCACTTTCGTGCAAGTGAAGTAACTCTTTGGCTCTTTCCAGTCTATCTTTTTTTTGTAGATCGGTGAGCTCTTGCACTTTTTGGAACTTCAATGGCTTTAGTCCAAGCGGATTTTTCAATATGTCTTGCATCCATTCTCGTGATATTTTCAGCTCACGAGCAATTTTTCTACCACTGCGATGTGGAATTTGATCAAATCAGGCCATCACTTTTCGGATCATTTGTGGTGTTGTTACCGACTTTGGATGCGATGCAATACTGCCAGTATCACGGTAATTAGCAATGGGACGAGAAACAAAAGATTTATTCATATTTAAATGCTGAAGGGCTCTAACGATAGCCACCTGTGGCTTTCCACGCAAATATAAAGCTATCACACTATCACGCTTGAATTCCATCACGAATAACTTTTTTTCTGAATGAAATAGATCAAAATGCTTGTGCAAGCTTGTAAATAATAAAATAAACTGTTACTGGAATAAATCTGTCAGCTGTGAGACGAGCGGTTTACAAATTATAACAACCTGAAGTTGGTTGCAGTACATATCAGCCACCCTGTAAACTGTAGGTACCGCCACTCATGTATAAAATTAAAACGCAGAACATATGTAGTGTAAAAAGCTAGGTTGTAATCCTAGTTGGAGGGTTGTAATGACCAATAATTTAAGCATGATATCTCATACACCCTTTATATTGTTTACACTTAAAGCATTTAGTAAAAGACCTGATGTTACCACCTCAGATACGCTATGGAACATATTTCCGTAAAATTATTTTACATTGTTTTAATATTGATATCATATTTAAAATTTCTCTACTTGAATGAATATTTCTATGAATACAATCCATTGCTCCTGCAATACGTTAATTAAACAAGCCCGTTTAAATATTTATCGCATCCATTTTTATTAAACTTTTTTGTTTAGTTTTGTTTTGTTTGTCAACAAAATAAAATTCGCATTTCAATAAAACAGTTTTTTTTTTTGATTTCGAAAGTAAATCACGTAAATAAAATGAAACTTTTTTTGTTGCGCACAATATTTTACCCTTGAATTTATTAATTATTCCTTAACCGTTGTTTTATTCAAGCTCAGTCTTGTCCTTTTTTCTAGAATGTTTTTTTTTCCTTTTGTAATACTTTTTTTCTTCTTAAGACTAATTAGTAGTAAATTTACATTTATTAACAACTTTTTATCGTCTTCTGTTGATATTCTGCCTTCTATTATCCTTTTTCCTTTTTTTGTTGTTGCTTTTGTTTTATTTTGTTATTATTATTCTGCTTAAAAGCCAAAAAGCCTTAAAGTATTAATTTGTTAATTAACATAAAGGCTCAATAGAAAACTGGAGGCGGGGGAGGGTCTGTGGAAATGAAGGAAAAATCTGTAAAAGTTTCTTGTTTTTTTTTGTTTCGTTTTATTTTCTACAGCCGCCACAGTTTTTTCACTTGCGGTTATATTGTGTTAAAGTGTTAAAATTAATCACGGTAAGTTGTTTTCATAAACCTGTACGATAGTATTGGCGGTATATTAAGTTACTTAATTAGTTTGTATGAAGCCACCGGTAGATACAAGAAATTGAAGGATCTTGTATTCAGGCATTTCATTATTGATGTGTTTATGTCCTAGTATTTGCCTAAAGGGTACCGACTTCCTCTCCCATTGATCAAAATTGCCCGCTTTTGAAAGGGTATTTCCTCCTTTTTGAACGCATTTGCATTGCCCAGATTCTGGATGTAATTTGGTAGGCAATTTCAAAGACTAGTGGTGTGTATAAGAAACTGTCTCTGAGATAAAAGAGTCCTAAATTTTTGCTGAATAATGTTCCTACCTCGGTAGGATCTAGCAAAATTAATTCGACAAAATAAATATTCCGGCTGTTTCGTGTATATTATCTTCATTGTTCAAAAGCAAAAAATTTTGGAAATAACATTAAATTGGCCACCTTTGGTACAAATTATAGCCTTCAAACGACCGACAAAGCCATTACAGGCTGCACGAAAGTGGCTCTGCGATGTTTTGGCCCATTCCCGGCGAAGCGCCGTCTTGAGAGGATTGACACTTTGCATCAGACGCAAAAGTCCCACGGATTGAGATCCGAAGATTTTGGTGGCCATTGTGCGGTAGGAATGAAGCGAAGAACCTCCTTTTTAACCATTATTGGTTGACGCGTGTTGAGTCCTGTTGGAATGTCCATGGTCGGCGGCCGGAATGTTTGTCTGTCCAGGGCTTCAATACTGTCTTTAAGACATTTTCCCGATAATACATACATACATATATAATTGGCCATTACAACCCTTCAGTCAGGATTACGACCTAGCTTCTCACACCACTTATGTTGTGTGCGTTAATTTTATACATGAGTGGCGGGACCTACAGTTTAAAGTCGACTCCGAACGACAGATTTTTGAGAAGCTTTTCATGGCAATTTTTACTCTCAGAGTATTTTGCCAGAAATCTGCTGAGAGAAAGACGCCGAAGAAATATTTTTCGTTTTGATGTCTGACCTGGGATACGATCCCGGGCGTTTCGTCTAATAAGCCAACACACTACCTACTAGACCACGACGTCTTATTATCTTCCCGATAATATTCGGTATTTATTTTGAACCCGCGGTCGATGAATACGAGGGGGGAGTGATCATCGGTCGTTACGGTGGCCCACACCATTACCACCGTCGGCGCTTGAGTTATAGTAGCCGATCGCAGGTGTAAATTTTCAGCTGACCTCTTTGGAAAGTAAACCCGATCATTTTGTTTGTTCAGAAACTGCCTAATTTGGAATGGCTTCTCATCGGAGAAAACTAAATTCGGTAACTGGGCACTTTCGTGCAAGCGAAGTAACTCCTTGGCTCTTTACAGTCTAACCTTTTTTTGTCCATCGGTGAGCTCTTGCACGTTTTGGAACTTCAATGGCTTTATTCCAAACTCATTATTCAATATGTGTTGCATCCGTTTAGTTCCCGAGCAATTTTTCTACCATTGCGGTGTGGATTTCGATTTCTGGTGTTGTTACCGTTTTTTCGTCCACTTTTTGGACGCGATGCAACACAACCAGTATCACGGTAACGAGAAATGGTACGTTTTTATTCACATTTAAATGCTGGAAGGCATTAACGAAAGCCGCCTGTGGTTTTCCAGCCAAATATAAAGCAATCACACTATCACGCTTGAATTCCATTACGAATAACTTTTCTTCTGAATGCAAGAGATCAAAATGCTTTTGTAAGCTTGTAAATAATAAAATGAACTGCCACTGAAATAAATCTGTCAGTTGTCAGACGAGCGGTTTACAAATGATAACAATCTGAAGTTGGTTGCAATACATATCAGCCACCCTGTACATACTAGCTACCAAATCTCAATTTCTTTCTCTCAACAGTTGCGAACGTAGAGAATAGTGACGGCCTTTTTTATGAACGATGAGGCTGCCAGTCAAATATGCAAATCACACAAGAACGGTTTAGAGATGAATTTGTCTTTTTGGATTGGTGTTGTCCCAAATCCTACAATTTTGTTCGTTCACGTACCCATTAATGCAGAAATGGAGCACATTGCTGAAAAGCAGTTTTTGATGGATATTAGGGACAGTTAGCAACGGCTTTAGTTGTGTCGTTGTCAATGGTCGGACATGGTGAGTTGGAAAACAAGACTCAACAAATCACAACTAATTTAAGCGATGTTGTTTCAATAAGTTGGATGTTATCGACTATCAAAGGTTGGAAGTTCCTGTTGGAAGATCCTTTAGAATATTGTCAACTATTGTAGCATTTGTCAAGTAAAAAATCCTTTTCTTAGATAGTGTGTAGTATAGTATTCATAGGGCATTCATTAATTCTACTTAATTTTAGTTTTTTTCCTTCTGTTTTTCTTTTTTTTGTTTTTTTTGTCCTTTTAAGGAAAAATAATTCATTATGCGCAAAATGAAATGGAAATTTATTTCGATTTATTTTCACTTTCTTTCTTTTTATTATTTTCTTCAGATTCATTTTCAAGTTTATTAGAAGAACTTTTTGAATACTTAGCTTTGAAAGGCTATCAGTTTAATTGTTAACGAACTATGAGTGTTTCAGAAATTCAAAACAAAAAGGATGCTAGAATGGGACATTATGTAGAAAGTTTTCACTTTTCAAGTACATTCAGCATTATGGTAAAAAGTTACTTTTGAAACTTTCTTCGACGACTTTAGTTGTTGTGGAGGAGCCTTTTCATGAACAGCAATTAATAAAATGTTAATTAAGGGAAATTTCTTTTTTAAGGTTTTATTTTTTATTTTTAAATCTTAAAGAAATTTCAATTAAATTTTATTGGATAATCGGTATTTAAATTTGTTTAAAATTTCTTTAAAATTTTTATACTAAATAAATCCACGTGCATGTCCTTTAGTGTTTATTATTGAAATCTTAGACTTTTGCCAACACTTCACATGGAGTTGCTATTGATTGACATGCAGTGCGATTTAAAATTTGTACTACTGCACTTAATTAATTCTTGTGACAATCTAGAATGTGTTAACCTCACATTCTAAAGCAATTTCAAGTAAAAAGATGGAGAAATCGCCATGCAAGTGTCGGCAACGTAGAGATCATTTCGATTTCATGGAGGGAATTAATATCCAATGACCTCCCATTTCATACAGGGTGGCAAATATGTATTCCAACCAAATTCAGGCTGTTATCATTTGTAAAACGCTTGTCTCACAGCTGACATATTTATTCCAGTGACAGTTCATTTTATTATTTACAAGCTTACAAAAGCATTCTGATTTACTGCCTTCAGAAAATAAAGTTATTCGTGATGGAATTCAAGCGTAATAGTGTGATTGCTTTATATTTGGCTGGAAAAACCACAGGTAGCTATCGTTAGAGCCCTCCAGCATTTAAATGTGAATAAATCTTTTGTTTCTCGTACCATTGCTCGTTACCGTGATACTGGCAGTGTTGCATCGCGTCCAAAAAGTGGACGAAAAAAAAACGGTAACAACACCAGAAATGATCCGAAAGTTAAGGCCAGATTTCATCAATATCCACGACGCAGTGGTAGAAAAATTGCTCGTAAGCTGACATATCGCGAGAACGGATGCAACTCATATTGAAAAATGAGCTTAGACTTAAGCCATTGAAGTTCGAAAAAGCGCAAGAGCTCACCGATGGACAAAAAAAATTAGACTGGAAAGAGCCAAGGAGTTTCTTCGTTTGCACGAAAGTGGCCAGTTTTCTCCATTTGGCCAGTTTTCTCCAATTGATTCCAATTCAAATTGAACAGTTTTTGAACAAACAAAGTGATCGGGTTTACTTGCCAAAGAGGTCAGCTGAAAATTTATAGCTGCGATTGGCCACCAGAACTCAAGCGCTGCTGATGGTAATTGTGTGGGCCGCAGTAATGGCCGATGGTCGCTCCCCGCTCGTATTCATCGACCGCTTTGCCGCAAATGGGCCAAAATACCGCAGAGCCACTATAGTGCAGTCTGTGATGACTTTGTCGGCCGTTTGAAGGCCGTAATTCGTACCAAAGGTGGCCAATTCGAACAAATCTAAACTCATTCTAAAATTTGATGTTATTTCCAACATTTTTTGCTTTTGAACAATAAAATTAAAAAAAAAATTAAAAAAATGTAGGGCTTTATTTCGTTGCATTATATATCAGCCACCCTGTACTGTTTAAAGTTGCTTCAGAACGACAGTTTTTTTTTGGAGAAACTTTTCATGGCAATTTTTTTTATTTACTCCGAGAGTTTTTGAGAGAAATCTGTTGAGAGGAAGTAGCTGCAGTAATATTTTTTTTTTATTTTGTTTTGTTGGTGATGTCTGACCTTGCATATGAACGGTGGCCTCACATCTAAGAAGTCAACACACTACTTATTGATTGCTATTAACACCACTTAACTCAGATGAAAAGAAGTTGGCAATCAGCGAGAGATAGTACTCGTCTCTGACACTGAAGCCCTGATCAACGTCAGTGAACCGATGACGCCATTAGCGCCACAGTATGCTTTAAACCATGATGTTGTCGAAATCCATTAATCTGAAATCCTTGAATCTGTAGTGGATTGGTATGAAATTTGCTAAGGACAGTCACTAAAGAAACTTTTTTTATGTTGCGTTTTGCTGGAGCTGTCTGATTTGGAGCTTGAACCATGGCCTCATCTCGAATAAGCCAACACATTATCTACTAGACTATGGCGTCTTCGAAATAGTGTGATGTTACAGACCAGAGTGTCTGGTGGGAGCCGCACGCGTATATATCCTTGTCTTAATAGAGGCCGCATTCGGCCTCCGCGAGGTTATTGTGCGGCCTTTGCCTCCTATTACAAAATGGTAGAGTTCGTTTCAAACAACTATTGTACATCAACGCCATGGTAGAATTTGATGATATTTTGCAAGGACAACAGAATAATTTTGTCCATAAAACGGGTACTTGGTCGAAAGGATATGAAGCGAAGCGTGAATATGTAGGTGTCTTGGATTGTTTAATAGAAGAGCATACTAATAGAATTTCTGATTTTGATGAGCACATTTTTACTTTGAAACTGGCATTTGAACCACATTTAATAGACATATCCGAGGCTCCTGCAGAACTACAAATGGAGTTAATTGATTTAGGAGAAGATCATCAAATTCATTTTTAACGCTAAAAAGGCTCTACAAAAGTCACTTTCTTAGCTTATGCGGCCTCTCTTATTGCTGCCTAAATTAAATGTGGCCTCTAATGGCCTCTGGACTAGAACAATACCAACAAGATTACCAAGGAGGTCAGCTATGGTACGCACAATTTAAAATAAAATATTTGAAAGGCCATAAAATATTTTAAATTTATAAGTTTGAAGGTAAAATCTCTCTAAAAAATCTAGTAAATTTTGTTTCCTCTAATACTGTACTGATTATAATTTTTTTTTTTTTTTTTGCAACAACAAAATACATTTGAAAACTTTCGTCAGTCATATTAATTTCTAACATTAATAATCCAACAGCTTTTCAGAGATCAACAGCTTCCATAAAACGTTTTATGCATAATTTTTTTATTCCACAAAAAAAAAAATGCAAAAAAACTTTTTGTGCGAATTTGTTTGTTGGTGTTTTTGCTTTTGGGAAGAGGGATTCATTGTGAACACGAATAAAAATAGTTGAGCTGCTAAAGATCTCTTCCGCTGTTTGTTTATTTCAGCCACTAAATAATGCTTAAATGTCAAATTGTAATCTTCGTATCAACAAACGACTAAATTATGCGCAAATCTTCTACTGTTTGCTGCTTACTGCCTGGCTGCTGCTATTGCTATTGTAGTTTCTTGCAAAAGTACTGGGAAAGTATTATTTTTGTTTTGCTTGCTTGTGGGTGCTTTCTGACAATTTTAAGATTTCAAGAAATGAATGAAGTTGGTGTCATGCATAACAATAAACACAAGTTTTTTTTCTTGTTCTTTTTTTATTTCTTCTGTGCAATTTTGTGGTTGTTTATATACGAATATTGTATGTCTGTCTGTCTGTCTGTGTGGCTGCCTGTCGCCTTGTCTGTCCTCCTTTTTATCTGTCTTACTTAAACTTATTTTGCTGTTTTTATTTATCGTATGACTCTGCTGGCTGCGTGTGTGTGTCCTTTGCGTTGTCGCTCATTCCTTTTTTTGCTTAAGGAGGGATAAGTTTTTATTTTTATTTCATAATAATATTGTGGTTAAGCTTTCTACCCCAAAAAGCAACAAAAAAAAAACAAAGTAAAAAAAAAGAATTAAGGAATAAGAAGCATAATTTATATATTTCATCGTTTTTACTCTCTTCGTTCCAAAAATCCTTATGGCCTTTTCGTTTTTTTTTTTGTATCTTTTGTTGTGTGCGAAAAGTTTTGTAATAAAATTATGAGTGTTAATAACCACAGGGTATTAACGGATGAGTGAGAGAAAATAAATGAATGAGAAAGTTTTTTCTTTTCTTCATTCTTTCCTTCTTTCTTTCTCTTTTGTTTTTAGTTCCTTCTGCTAAAACTATGATTATGATGATAAAAATCTAATAAATCACAATGTTTTCGAAATTTAACTAAAAGTGATTGATACTGGAGGGTCATTTCATTTCAATTCATTTCATGAGTGTTTGTTGTCAATTTTCTAGCTGAATAGTTTTATAAGTAAGACAGGTCAGTAAAGTTTAATTAGGAAAATTTTTTAACTTGACCATGGAAAACTTTTGTAATAATTTGTCTATTTGGTCCTCTGTTAAAGAATAATTTGTGACAATCAATAGAAATGTTTATCATTAAAATTGAAAGAAATATTGTAATCAATTCTTTAAAAAAATTTGCTTTTTAACTCTTCTGCATCCCTTGGATATATGCCCTTTCTATGATTCCTTTCTGTCAATATGGCCCAACATTAAAATTTAAACAAAATTTCATATTTAATATAAGAAATTCATTATTTGTTGTATTTTTTATTTAGTATAATAAAAAATAATGTACTAAAATAAATAAGCCCTTCTGGTCAAGATTACGACCTAACTTGTCACACCACTTACATATGTTCTGTGGGTTAATTTTATACACGAGTGGCGGGACTTACAGTTTTAAAGTCGACTCCGAACGACAGATTTTTGAGAAACTTTTCATGGCAATTTTATTTGCTCTCAGAGTTTTTGCCAGAAATCTGCTGCGTGGAAGTCGCCAAAGAAATATTTTCATATTTTCGCTTTGATGTTTGACCTGGGATTTGAAATCGGGTCTTACGTCTAATAAGCCAACGCACTATCTGCCAGACTACAGCGACTTCTGAGCAATTCTTATTAATAATTATATTTTTAATACTAACGTATACCAAATTTAGGAATTTTTGTAACAATTTATACCCAATGTGACCATGTGCTCTTTGTAAATAAATTTTTTTTACAAGAATCACATTTAGTGGAATGCTTATTTGAATTCCTTCCATGTTGACAAATGAAAGAAATTTGTTGACAAATGATAAATTTTTGGACAATTGTGTGTTTGTATTATTTTGGTGAGAAGATTGTGAATCACTTAAGAGATCATTTTGTTTTTGAATATTTTTGACAAGATTTCTTGCTGACGGTCAATGTGGCAAAATTTTTCTTTGCAAAATATGCTCGTTTATTAGCTGAATAGCAAGTTCTACTGACATAAAGCCTGCGTCTGAAGTTTTTATTGAAATTCCAGCCAGGATTTAAAGCAGAATTACATGCTGATACATCTATTATATTTGAAAATAATGCAACAAGCCATCGCTTAGTCATGCATGTATTTATAATTCGCAACTAGTTGATCAAGCGCATCAACTTGTAGATCTCTTTGGGAGAGTATCTGATATTAGGGTCATATTGACCCAAAGGATATTAAATGTGTGTAAATCGTGTTTTGAAATGTGAAGGGGGAAGGAAAAATTTTAATTTTATAGTTTTCTTTTAAAATCATATCTTATAATTAAAGTGAAAATTTTTGCGTTTGAAAACCAAAATTGGGTCAAATTGACCCAAGGAGTGCAGAAGGGTTAAGGAAGCTCGTTTAAAAATGCTGGTAAAATCACGGATAATATTTGCATTAGGCGCAATACTATAGCTTGTATGAAAGGCGACATTTAATCCTTCAAATAGTTTAACTAATAAAATAAAAATATTTTTAAAAAAAGGTAAAATAAAGCCCTGGAAAAAATAATAGGGACACTTAAATTTTTCAATATATTGTAATATTTTGAATTATTTTCCATAAATACTACAAAGTATTTACATTAAATTAAAAATATTCAAATAGTTTAACTAATAAAATAAAAATATTTGACCAGCTTTGGCAATTTCTTAAAAAAATATAAAATAAAGGCCCGGAAAAATAATAGGAACACTTAAAGTTTTTTAGTCATTTTTCCACAAATATTACAAAGTATATACAATAAATTAAAGGTATTGAAATAGTTTAACTAATAAAAATATATAAAATAAAGGCCTGGAAAAAATAATAGGGACACTTAAATTTTTCAATATATTCTAATATTTTGAATTATTTTTTCATAAATACTACAAAGTATATGCATTAAGTTAAAGGTATGCAAATAGTTTAACTAATTAGCAGACATTAATAAATTCGTTTTAGTTGGCGGAAGTTATAGAAAAATATCGATTAATACATATGGGAGTACGATTTAGTTTCTTTCATTACTTCTGTTATTGTTATGCGTGAGTATCGAGATCTACAGTTTTAAGTCGGCTCCGAATAACAAATGTTGTTGAGATTTTAATAAGCCAACATACTACCTACTAAACTATGTCGCCTTTGTTAATTCACATTATGTTCACGTTATTTTGAGAAAACGTATTGACGACAAAAAATAAGTTTGAATTCTAAATATTGCTGTAATGGTATAGTTTTAATCAAGCTCTGGTCACTACAAAAGTTGTAGAAATTATGAAAAAAAAATGGAGTAAGATTAATCACATTGTTAATCATATTTGAGTGTTTGCGATCTTTCATTATTTTAGTTTACGCTTAAAGAAGTTTGTAGTCAATCGTCTATACTGTATGCCGTTGGCTGTGATGAGTTAGCCGACATTATTCTTAAGGATATATGAACCGATAATGCTGCTGGCCCAAAATCTTCACCAAGTGAATTTTTCTCATGACCTTGATTATGTTGTGCGATTTATTTTTATACATGAGTGACGGGACCTACACTTTAACACTGAATGACACATTTGGGAAAAACTTATTCATGGAAATTTTATTAAATTTCAGAGTCAAATCTGGGGTTAAAACGCACTCCCTAATAGACTACGGTATGGATTTATATCGTGCCAAATGTACAATATTGTTTATTCACGTACGTATTCATTTAGAAATGTGCCTAATCGTTGAAGATTATTTTCCAGTTACCAACTGCAATATGAATACACGTCGTTATGTATTGTCGCCCATGCTGGCTGGGTAAAACAGGCGGAATAAATGACATTTAATTTTCCAGGTTTAGCTTCGTCTAGATAACCGTTGTCAACTCTCAAAGTCTAGACGTCCCTATTGCAAAACCACGATGAATCTCTATATTTGCATACCACATGAGTTGATGGTGAAAATTCATTCTAACCGAATTTCAATTTCGATTCGTTGCCAGAACGAGGCAAATAATTACAGAAAATTAAAAGTGGTTTAAGGACGACGAAACGATTAGAGAAGATCGTGAAGGAATAAAAGTGAAGCTTTGCAGACGTTGACAAAGTCAATATTGAGACTATGAAAGCTGGAATTGAAAGACAGTTGTTTGTTATTAGTTTCTACATCCTACTCAAGGAATTGATTCAGATCTCTACGAGATTTATGAGATGAAATAGTTTCTACATTCTGTTCAACGAGAAAAATAACAATTTAATTAAAACGGTAAGAACTATTGATCTATATCAACAGGAAGTGTTGGGTTTCAGCGTGACAACATCTCACCAATTAAAGTTTTCGAAGCAACAATTTCTTTCGCGTTTCCGAGAAAACTACCTTTCCTAAGCCAATGTGTGATAACCTTTGCTGATATGACCGAAATGTAACCCTTATATCCACGAACTAAATGACGATAATGATAATTTCGATAAAAAGTTTAACCTGAAACACAATCACTATAATTTCACACCACAATCACTATAATATCCAAGAGATAAAAGTAACAGTTCTATAAAGTAGTATTTGAAATATACTGCAACTTGTGTAGTATACAGTAACGGATCAGGGAATGTCCTGGTATATAAAAGGTGATTATGACGTAATTCATGCATGGCAGGATAATCGTCAAAAAGAGATCGGAAATAAAAAGTTGAATAACTTTCATAATAAAATAAACGTAGTTAGGAGTCATTGGGATCTAATTACATTAAAGATAGGATTACGAAAGTAAACTGAAATATTATACAGACTATTGTGGAGTAGTGACACAGGAAAAATAGTAAATACTCTGGGGCGAGTATGACCCTATTAAGATTCAATAATTCGTCTCTCTAACCGTCACGTTCATCTGAACCGAATGGGCGAGGTACTTGGCTGTGCGGTGACAACATCGAAATGATGAAACAGTTTCAATGCCATCGCTCAACTTTCGTAAGTTTGAGTTCCACATAATTTTGGGTGGATACTCTACCGTACATAATTTTCTTCAGAGGAGTAGACTTGATGATGTTAAGGAAGTTTGTACAAGATACAGTTTTCTTATAAAAAGTATGTTTATTTTGGTGAGCTCACAATTATGCGCTTATTGCGGTTATTTGATGGCTTAGATGTAAGCTAATACACATGGGACCTTGAATCTTTTCAGTTTTTCGTTCCTTCAACCCATCTACCTACGTACGTATGAAAAGTCACAAACGTTATGGTGAAAGATATTCGATAGAATAATAAATCTTTCCGATTAATTTTCTACTTTACATAGACCACAATGAAATTATTTTTCTTCACACTCTCATGAATACTTGAAAAATAGTTCACATCATCAAATATTTTTAAACACACTTTCAAATGTTAAATATGTATGTACTTCCATAATTTAAAGCCAATCAAAAGTTGTTTTTTAATCCTATATTAGCGAGCGTCTAGTTAAAGTTTAAATGTTTTGCGAATTTCTCTTGCACTCAACTGCGTACATTCGGGCTAAAAATCTAACATGTCATGTAGTTGAGTAAGTTTTTTAAAACATGAAAAACTCTGAAAATGAAATAAAAACTAGAGAGAGACAGAGAGAGAGTGAATTATTTTTCGTTTAAACGCTTAAACTGCCATTGAAAATGAAAATCATTTTTAAGTTAAATTTTTTAGGAAAAAATTCATTTAAAAAATTCATTGAGGTTTTTTTTTTGGATTTTAGGAAGCGAGTGGAAGAGTAATAGAAACTAAAGATGAATATTTTGGCACCCTTTTTGTTGTTGTTGTTGAAGTTCATTTACAGGGTGGCGGATATATAATGCAACAAAGTAAAATGCTTTATTTTTTAATTTTTTTTTTTTAATTTTATTGCTCAAAAGCAAAAAATGTTGGAAATAACATCAAATTTAGAATCAGTTTAGATTTGTTCGAATTGGCCACCTTTGCTACGAATTATGGCCTTCAAGTGGTCGACAAAGCCAGTAACTCTGCGAAATTTGAGCCATTCCCGGCGGAGCCCAGTCTTGATATGATCGACACTTTGGTATTTTTTACGGAGAACCTTACTCTCCAACATGCTTTAGGGACAAAAGTCCAACGGATTGAGATACGGAGATTTTGGTGGCCATTGGGTGGTAGAAATGAAGCAAGGAACCTCTTTTTTAAGACATTCTTGGTAGATGCATGCTGAGTGTGGTGGTGCTGAGTTCTGTTGGAATGTCCATGGTCTGCGGCCGAAATGTTTGTCTGCCCAAGGCTTCAATACTGTCTTTAAAACATTTTCCCGATAATATTCGGCATTTATTTTGACCCCACGGTCGATGAATACGAGCGGGGAGCGACCATCGGGCGTTACGGCGGCCCACACCATTACCATCGGCAGCGCTTGAGTTCTGATGGGCAATTGCAGGTGTAAATTTTCAGCTAACCTTTTGGGCAAGTAAACCCGATTATTTTGTTTGTTCACAAACTGCTCAATTGGGAATAGCTGCTCATCGGAGAAAACCAAATTCAGTAACGAGCCAGTTTCGTGCAAGCGAAGTAGCCCGTTGGGTCTTTCTAGTCTAACTTTTTTTTGTCCATCGGTAAGCTCTTGTACTTTTTGGAACTTCAATGGCTTTAGTCCAAGCTCATTTTTCAATATGTGTTGCATCCGTTCTCGCAATGTGTTCAGCTCACGAGCAATTTTTCTACCACTGCGGCGTGGATTTCGATCAAATCTGCCTTCCTTGTCGGTCTTCGTTTTTTTTCTCCTCTTTTGGACTACACTGCCATATTTGCCAACATAAACAAAGAAATTCACATTTAATCGTCAAAATATAGCCACCGCAGCCAATACAATCAACTATCACGCTTGAATTCCATCACGAATAACTTTTTTTCTGAATGCAATAGATCAAAATGCTTTTGATAAGCTTGTAAATAATAAAATAACTATCACTGGCATACATCTGTCAGCTGTACGAGCGGTTTACAAATGATAACAACCTTAAGTTGGTTGCAATACTATCAGCCCCTGTAAGGCTTATGCCTGTTTTTAGAGGGCCAAACAAAAAAAATGATTTTCTAAATTATTTGAAAATCAAATGGGATTTCATTTCCATCAAATTTAAATACGATTTAAGAGTAGCTGAACAACGCAACTGTTTTCTGGATTGAAAGTTAATACGGAAGTGAATGCTTTTTTCTTATACCTCGTATCTTAAAATAACAATCGAATTGAAAATAGTTAGGGAGGAGTTGAAGTATACGTTCAAAGAAAAAAAAGAAAGAAAAACTGCACACATTTGCATAAGACTTTCGATAAAAATAAAGAAAAGCAGAAGAAAATATCTAAAAAGGAGAGATTTAAGAGCACATTTTAGTATGAAATCCTTAAGTAAAGTGGATAAAAAGTTGGACAAAACGAAGTATGAAATCTACATATTTTTTTTTAGTTATTTTTATTTTATTTTATTTTATATTTCTATTCTCTTTGTTGTTATTGTGTTTGGCTTTTATTATTTGTTGTTTTATAGAAAAAGCAGAAAAGAAATACCCATTTGGCATAAGTGATAACAAAAGAATCGAATAAAATTTTATAGAAAAACAAAAATACAATGAGAACAAAAAGTAATGCTCCTTAACATTCAAACAATTGAATAAAAGAAAAATAAAGATTTGAAATTTAAAAGATAAATGGATTTTGCATTGAAAAATCATTTTCAATACGCATTCGTACAATTGAAATACAAAAAAATATGTCCTCAAAACAACTGCGTATTGAAAAGCTAGAAAATATGTGAACAAAAGAAATCTCTTGAAAATATCTTGAAAGTTACGACAGGTTGTATTGGATCAGGCATAAAAATATTCCACATAATCAAAGTTTTTTATAAAAAATAGGACGTATACACAATACACAGATGGCGCTACTCATTTTGAAAGGAATAAAGAAAAATATTTTAAACTACGGACATACAGTAGCGAGCACAAAAAATGCAACACTGTGCCATATGATCTTTAATAAGATCTGTTTCAAAATAACGGTAACTAATTTATCTATTTTCTTTTGCTGTTAATTCTTTCAATTATAAGTTTTCAAAGTAACCACAGTTTATTCCAAATTCTGCTTTAAAAAGTTAAATATTTTTGAATTAGTGAAAAAGTGCAAATTTTTTAGCGAGCAAAAAAAATGCAACATAATAAAAAAATAGTTAAAGTAAGTTATTTATTTAATTATAATAGAAAATTCTTAAATAAGTTCTACACATGTGTTTTGGTTAATAGAAGCAGCTCTCAGTGACAGCAAAACTGCCAATTCATATAAGCCTTAGAAGAATGGAAAATCCATGCGTGAAGTTGCGACACCTCTTTGGTGTAAATCAATCAACCGTATGTCGGATATTAAATCTCGATTTTCCTTGAGAATAGTGTGGAAAGGTGAAACCAGGTAGTCGGTAATTCTCGAAAAACTACCTCTTGCCAAGACCTGCCAGATGATTGCACTGGTTAAAAAGATCACGAAAGGACCGGCAGTGGACGTTGGCTAATTTCGCAATGAGCAATCAGAGTCTCTATAGGCGTTTCACCCTGTTCCGGCCGTAGGTTGAAAGAGGCTAATTTGCATCCGAGGACGACCCGCAAAGCAACCTTCATCAGTGCAATCAATTAAAAGAAGCGCCTGGAATTTGCAAAACGTTACAAGGTATTGGCTCAATGAACAATGGGCTTAAAGTCTTGTGGAGCGATGAAAGCAAATTTAATTTGTTTGGCTGCGATGGGATAAATTTGTTTCGAAGACGCCCTGGACAGAGCATTATTCTCCAAGATATCAACTTCCAACCGTAAAACATGGCGGTGGATCAATAATGGTGTGGGGTAAGGAACGATATGTTTAAAAAAAATTATTGATTTTACGTCACGTATTTACAGGTGCGTTTTCCCGTGATGGGGTAGGTCCCTTAACTCAAATCGAAGGAAAAATGGACGCCGAGAAGTACTGTGAAATCCTTGGAAAACACATGCTTCCTCATCTGCGGGAAGAAAATGCCTCCTGGTAGCATATTCCAACAGGATAACGATTCAAAGCACTCAAGTCGCTTAGCTCGAAACTTTTTAAGCGACAATGATGTCAATGTTTTGGATTGGCCATCACAGTCTCCCGATCTAAACCCCATAGAAAATCTATGGGAGCTATTAGATCGGGAAGTTAAGAGGAAACATCCGTCAAGTAAGAGGCCAATTAGAAGAAATTTTGAAAAGTGAAAGGGAGAAAATATCCATTAACACATTAATAGCTTTAGTCGACTCTATGCCTTCTAAGGACTAAGCGCCACTAAATATTAATTTTAAGATTTTTTTTGTAAGAATTACTATTTAATTTAAATAAACATATTAAAATTTATGCTGTTGCATTTTTATTGCTCCCATGAAATTCGCACTCTTTTTAATAAATGGCAAAATAATATATCATTAATTAAAAATATTTACATAATGTTATTGATAATAGGTATCTATAACTGTAGGGATTAATAACCAAAGAAATATTTTGAACTGGTACCATTTTTTTTAAAATTATCGCACTTAAAGATAATTTTACCCAACGTTACATTTTTTGTCAACCTCCTGTAAAGCGGTGAGTGCGTACCGCGTTATATGGAAACTGTGCTATAAGAAAGTGAGATTTCAGGTACAAACCACGCTAATTCGTAGCGCGTTGTATGGAACCGTCTACCGCGTTGCATGGAAACCGCGCTATAAGAAACACAGAATTAGTACAAATCACATCATTCGTACCGCGTTATATGGAGGCCAATAAATTCAAAAGGCAAGATAAATTATGAATTATTTTTATAGAATTCAAGAGTTCATATAAGGATTGATAAAAGAAATTAAATAAAAACGAAACTAAAAGACCGGTTTCCAACAAAGACTTGTAAAATAATGCAAGTTTTTAATATTTATCCCCACTTGGTTCATCTTCATTCATTGTTTCTTTTTAATAGAAAAACCAACTACTATTGTTTTGCACTGTACTGTATATTGGCTGAGATTTGAGTCGAAAATAAAACTTATATTAAACCCTCTTACAATATCTAGTTACTATTCATTTATAGGCTGTGCGGAAGGAACTTATGGGATGAAGTTGAACCGAATTATAAGAGTACTGCGTTATAGGAGGGCTGTCGCAATTTCAGCCTCGCATTATATGGAAATCGCGTTCTGAGAGTACCGTGTTATAGGAGGGTTGACTGTACATAATTAGTGATAACAACCCTTCAGTCAGGAATACGACCTAGCTAGAGTGGAGGGACCTATAGCTTGAACTCGACCTGCACGACAGATTCTTTTTTTGGCAAACTTTTCATCGCAATCTTATTTACTCTTTCCTGAAAGGAAATTGCCACAGATTTTTTTTTCATATTTTGTTTTGTTGGAGTCTATTAAGCCAACACACTATCCACTAGACTACGCGACTTCAGGGCTATCACTATCAGCCTTTTCTCTATGATAACCATGATAAACCTTTGAGGAGTGTTTTGGTAAGTTCAAACAAGGGGAAAAGAGTTCCTATAATAATTCACTGGATGTATGCCCCAATCATATAATTACCAATGACACAAATACCAACAACACAATTTTGACTGATAGTCAAAATTAAAGTTTATCGAGTTGTGGAACGTAGTGTACATAAGTATGCGAAAACACTGTTTACATATTTTGTGTAACGAAAGCTGATTCTGGACAGACTTTAAAGCTGTTCCGCTATAAATATCTCGACAATGACAATAGATGAAACATGACTCCTTCATTTCACATCAGAATAAATCCGTTTGTCATTTGAGTGAACTGTTTATAGTAAAACAACTTCAAACTGCCCAAAGATCTAATTGGAATTAGGAAAATAGTTTATGGGAAGGAATATAGAGGGAATAGACATTAAATTTCAATATTTTGATCGGATTCAACGACGACAAACAGATGTGCCCAGTGAGAGAGACAGGGGCTTGCCAAGAACATATGATTTTCGGTAACAATTTCTGTGTTTTTCTTTTGAACACAACATATTGTGACATGGTCAGCTTTGTGAATTATCTGGGAATACATACACATGGGCATTTATTTCAGAATAAGACAGTCTGTGGAGTTTTCCTCTTGGGCAATCAGGAAAATTAGGAAAAATTAACTGTTCGGAAGGGTGCATAGGTTGCAGAAAACCTGCAACTTTTTCTTGATTGATAGACATAAGAGTTGACAGTTGCTCCATTACAAGTTGTTGCTGTCTTTACTATATTGCAGTTTAAAATCTATTTCAGAAGATTTCGATTGAGAAATCTGTAGAACTATTGGTTACAGATTGTCAGTAGATGGACTACAAAATATAATTATTATGTTATGAGAAGACATTTTTGTTTAAAAATGTTTGAAAATTTGGAAATTACCGTCATTTGTTGCTTATCTATTGCATAGAACATAAGAAGTTTGTGAAGTTTACTGTGACTTATTATAATTTAGGAAATATAAGTACAGGGTGGCTGATATGTAATGTAACAAGGTAAAGCGCTATATTTTTTTAATTTTATTTTTCAAAAGTAAAAAATGTTGGAAATAACATAAAATTTTAGAATCAGTTTAGATTTGTTCGAATTGGCCAACTTTGGAACGAATTATGGCCTTCCAATGGCCGACAAAGCCATCACAGGCTGCACGAAGGTGGCTCTGCGGTATTTCGCCAAAGCGGCGCCTGGAGATGATCGACACTTTGGTATTTTTTAGTGAGAACCTTACTCTCCAAAATGCCCAACGGATTGAGATCCGGAGATTCTGGAGGCCTTTGTGCTGTACCTCTTTTTTAAGCCAATCATGGTTGACGCGTGCTGAGTGCGGTGGTACTGAGTCCTGTTGGAATGTCCATGGTCTGCGGCCGAATTGTTTGTCTGCCCTGGGCTTCAATACTGTGTTTAAGACTTTTTTCCAATAATATTCGGCATTTATTTTGACCCCATGGTCGATGAATACGAGCGGAGAGCGACCATCGGCCGTTACGGCGACCAATACCATTATCATCGACGGTGCTTGAGTTCTGGTGGCCAATCGCAGCTGTAAATTTTCAACTGACCACTTTGGCAAGTAAACCCGATCATTTTATTTGTTCACAAACTGCTCAATTTGGAATGGCTTCTCATCAGAGAAAACCAAATTCGATAACTGGCCACTTTGTGCAAGCTAAGTAACTCCTTGGCTCTTTCCAGGCTAACTTTTGTTTTTGTCCATCGGTGAGTTCTTGCACTTTTTGGAAGTTTAATGGCTTTAGGCCAAGTTCATTTTTCAATATGTGTTACATCCGTTTTCGCGATATGTTGATTTTTTCGTCCACTTCTTGGACACGATACAATACTTCCAGTATAACGGTAACGAGCAATGGTATGAGAAACAAAAGATTTGTTCAAATTTAAATGCTGGAGGGCTCTAAAACGATAGCAATCTGTGTTTTTTAGCCAAATATAAAGCAATCACATTATCACGCTTGAATTCCATCACGAATAACTTTTTTTCTGAATGCAATAGATCAAAATGCTTTTGTAAGCTTGTAAATAATTAAATGAACTGTCAGTGGAATAAATCTGTCAGCTGTCAGACGAGCGGCTTACAAATGATAACAACCTGATGTTGGTTGCAATACATATCAGCCACCCTGTAAAGTGTTTTGCTCTTTTACATACATACATATTTAGTTTTTACAATACTTTAGTCAGCATTATATTTGGCTTCTCACACCATTTGTGTTTTGTGTGTAGTAATTTTATAGAATGAGTGGCGGGACCTACAATTTAAAGTCGATTCCGAATGACAGTTTTTTTGAGAAACTTTTCATGGTAATTTCATTTACTCTCAAAGTTTTTGCCTGAATTCTGGCGAAGGGAATTCATCGAAGAAATATTTTTCGTATTTCGATTTGTTTGATCCATAGCCTTACGTCTAATAGGCCAACACAATATCTACTAGACTATGACGACTTCTGTTTATTGTCTTTAATATTCATAAAATAGTGCAAAATCTTTTCCAAGAAGTCCAGTATATTTCCTGTTAAATTGTCGTAATGTTACGGAATAATTTATTAAATTTTTTCTTTATATTGTCACTTATTTTACGTATACTTATTATAAAATATAAATAACCGCATTCATATTTTTAATTTCCTTTGAAAAACCCATTTTTTTTTTATAAATTATTTCAAGGACTTGCCGTCATTTGCCCACACATATTTGTCTGTCGTTCATGTTTTTCTATTTATTTTCCCAACTGAGGTTTTTAAATCTCATTTCAACTTTGTTTACTTATCATCATCTGTAATTAAAGGATTAAAGTTTTATTTTTCCATGTTTTCATTATGTCAGTCAGGAAACGAATTATATTTCACATACACACACTCGCATATACAATTTTTTTTTTGTTGTTTTTAATTTTATTTTTAGCTTCTATTTTTTTTTTAAGTCAATTATAATCTATTTTAGCCAGATGAGATTTAATAAAAAAAAAACAACATTTCATTCATTATAGTCTGTTGTGTTGTTTACAGATAGTGTGCTGCCTGAAGCAGAGAGAAATCATAATATGAACTTAAAAAATTAGAACTTCAAATAAAACGTAATTGTCGTTTGATCCTACAGGAAAATATTTACAATTTTTATTGGATAAATTGAATGAAAACAAGATTGTAAACTAAAATATGAACATAAAAATACTCCACTTGAAACTCTAGGTCCCAACAGTCATATATAAAATTAACACATACACACAACATAAATGGAGTGAGCAGCTAGGTTGTAATCCTGATTGAAAGGTTATAATGACCTATATAAAGGATGGCTGATATGTATTACAACCAACTTCAGGTTGCTATCATTTGTAAACCGCTCGCCTGACAGCTGACAGATTTATGCCAGTGATAGTTCATTTTATTATTTACAAGCTTAGCTTACAAAAGAATTTTGATCTATTGCATTTAGAAAAAAAGTTATTCGTGATGGAATTCAAGCCTGATAGTGTGATTGCTTAATATTTGGCTGCAAAAATCACAGATGGCTATCGTTAGAGCCATTCAGCATTTAAAACTTTTGTTTCTCGTACCATAAATCGTTACCGTGATACTGGCAGTGTTGCGTAACAATACCAGAAATGATGCGAAAAGTGAAGGACAGATTTGATCTAAATCCACGCCGAAGTGGTAGAAAAATTTTTGGTGAGCTGAACACATCGCCAGAACGGATGCACCACATATTGAAAAATGAGCTTAGACTAAAGCCGTTGAAGTTCCAAAAAGTGCAAGAGCTCACCGATGGACAAAAAAAAGTTAGCCTGGAAAGAGCCAAGGAGTTACTTCGCTTGTACAAAAGTGGCTAGTTATCGAATTTGGTTTTCTACGATGAGAAGCCATTCCAAATTGAGCAGTTTGTGAACAAACAAAATGATTGCGTTTACTTGCCAAAGAAGTGAGCTGAAAATTTACACCTGCGATTGGCCACCAGAACTCAAGCGCTGCCGATGGTATTGGTGTAGACCGTCGTAACGGCCGATGGTCGCTCCGCGCTCGTATTCATCTACCATGGGGTCAAAATAAATGGCGAATATTATCGGGAAAATGTCTTAAAGATGGTATTGAAGCCCTGTGCAGACAAACATTTCGACCGCAGACCAAGGACATCCCAACTGGACTCAGCACCACCGCACTCAGCATGCGTCAACCAAGAATGGCTTAAAAAGAAGGTTCCTCGCTTCATTTCTACCGCACAATAGCCAGCAAAATCTCCGGATCTCAAGTCGTTGGACTTTTGCGCCTGGGGCATTTTGGAGAGTAAGATTCTTACTAAAAAATACCAAAGTGTAGATCATCTCACGATGGCGCTTCGCCGGGAATTGGCTAAAATACCACAGAGCCACTTTCGTGCAGCCTGTGATGGTTTTGTCGGACGCTTGGAGGTAATAATTCGTACCAAAGGTGGCCAATTCGAACAAATCTAAACTGATTCTAAAATTTGATTTTATTTACAACATTTTTTGCTTTCGAACATAAAAATTAAAAAAAAAAAATTTTAAAAATATTGCGCCTTACTTTGTTGCATTATATATCAGCCACCCGTATTAACCATTGTATGTATTATTACGAAAATGAAAAATCTAAATACTGGTGTTTTGCTTCTACATCGCTTAACATTAAAATTATAAACAAAACCTACAAAAACAAAACAATGTAGTAAACAAATCTGTTTACAAATTATCGTACTGCTTAATATAACAACAAACACTGGCATTAAAAAATGGTAAACAAGTAAAGAAAAATTCAACAACAAACAAATGCACAAAAATTGGTAAACAAGTAAACAAAAATACACCAACAACACTAGAAGAATAAATGAAAACAGTAGTGTTCACATTTATAGAGATTTCGAGAAGGAATATCATGAACATTCGCCTTCAAGATCATTCATCAGACTGCTTACGTTGCCATATAAAAATACAAACAAACCAGATGACTGAGTTAGTGAAGTTCAGTCAGTCTTGTGTAAAGGTGCCGCGTGTTTGAAGAGAGTAATCATGGTTTGAAAATATTCGCAACAAAGATTTGTCGACTAATTATTTAGTAATTGATATTGTTTATGCAAGGAGTATAAACAGAGGAATAACAAATAAAGCAATTGTTGTTGTTTACTTCAAGTTATAAACAGTGGTACACAGAATTATGCGAATAATAAAGAATTTTAATTAAAACTATACACAAATTTATTTTTATTTTTTTTTGCAGCCTACTAGGTCACATATTAAACGCTTTTAAAAGATAAAAATGTATTCGAATGTTTTTTTTAACTCCTGACGGACACTGCCAAAGTCTTTCAACGGCTTTCTTTAATTATCCAATTGAAATCACCAGAATCAACTGAAGCTAATTTCCTATAAATGAAAAGAAAAAAAATCCAAATTGACTACCACTTTTAATGGCCATTTATTAGCAACTATTCAGTCACAATTTATGGCACATACAACAATACGTTTATCAATAAATCCTACCAAATCTGTTTTCCAATCACAATTTATAGCTGCTGGTAAAAAATCCAAGAATGTCTAGGGATTATACTGCTCTCTCTCTCTTCCTTTTTCTCTCTATATGTTTTTAATATTGCCTCGTAAATCTCATTTTAAGTTCAATTCTTACATCATCTCAATCAAAACTAAATGGTTTCATTCGTTTTGGTACGAAAACATTTATGAGGCACTTAAAATTAAAATTTATTAACCTGCTGACCTTTATGTATTGGCTACTGGTGTTGGTTGCTTGCTTACTGGTATATAACATGAGCCTTTTAAATTGGCCATAATTGCTGTTGGACAGATTCTTATGAGTCAATTGTGTTATAAAAAAATCTGGAAAAAAAAGAAACATAATTATCAAGACAGCAATGATAACTCAATCGACATCGATAGAGTGGAGTAGGGAGACAGCTGAAGGCAGAAGAGAGTTGCATGAAAAACTGCTATCACAACCGTATGTCATTCATTTACGTTCGTTTAAATATACAACAGGATTTAAATGGTCATTGAATTCAGAGCCTTAACACACGTTAATATGGGAATTTATTTATTAGCATATGAGTCGATTCACATCTAGAACAAGAAATTGAAAAGTATGCTGCTCAAAAAGTTTATAAAAAGTTATGAATTATCGCTGAGAGTGTGGGTGATGATCCACAAGCGGAAGTAGGCCTGGCGAAAACACCGTAAAACACCCTCAAAAATAAAAGTTCTTTAAATATTTCATGGCCATAATAACAAATTGAGTCACTGGTAGGACGATCTCTAGTTCTTTACTTTCGATGGGTAGAATTGCTAAATAATTTTGACGTTTTTTATTGAAAGCGGGACAAAAAGGTGGGCGAAGTGACACGGAAGTGATCAGAGATGTCTGAGAAAGACACGACAGATTGAATATATGTGCCTCTACGGGAATAGTTTTCAAATTTGAGAAATCCAGCATGGCATTCAATAAACCTTAGGTGCTTCAACATAGGTGGTTACATACATACATAATTGGGCATTACAACCCTTCAATCAAGATTATTGACTTAGTTTCCCACACTACTTATATTGTGTGTGTTAATTTTATACATAAGTGGCGGGACCTACAGTTATAAAGTCGACTCCGAATGACAGACTTTTGATTTCTGAGAAGAAATCGCCGAAAAAATACTTTTTATAGTTTATTTTGATGTTTGGTCTAGGTCTCGAACCCTAATAAACCAGCACACAACCTACTAGACCACGGCGACTGCTAGCTGATTACCGAATTTAAAAACTGATGTGCCCAGTGGTGGACAGCAAAAAAACCCAGAAACTACCGCAGTTTGGCAAGAGAACGGTTTTGCAGTCTACCAGGGATTCTAAGGACACACTATAGCGCTTGCAAACTCGTTGACTCCGATGATGTTGAGAAAACAGTGTCGGTGTAATATTTTTTATGCGAGTGCCCTGTACTTCAGAATAGACGTTATCGGTTTTTGGGTGACAGGACATTTAAAGATCTGTGCTTTATAGTAAGCGTGCTCCGAAACTCGGGTTGGTTCAAAGCCACCACTAACGGATCGTGGGTAGGGATATTACTTCACACTGGATAACACAAAGGGCCATAAGATCACTGAGTGAACTTGGCTGTAGACGGAAAACTACTCTGTAATCTAACTTATTCGTTGAAACCAACTCTCACCAATAGAAGTTATTAGCTTCAATTGAATTGGCCTATTTTATAAGTCCATTATTGCAAATAAAGTAGTGTGGAGATGCCATACGAACTATTGTACTGCTCTTAATCAACAATCTATAGGATATGTTTATAATGTCTCCTCTAAACTTTGCCATTAGAAATGTTAGGACGCTGTTCCTTTTCCTTGTACTGCCTTCTGGTTTGGAATACTGGCTTACAGTTTCTCAGTATGTGTTCTGATAACTCCTTCTCATCACCACATAAACTACGAGACGAGTAGCTCTATAAACAAGTGTAATTTAAGTCTACAGTTACTAACCTCAAGTTATTCCTAGATCGTCAGATGCATGACTCAAAATATGAGGGGTTAGAGTTGCAAAAAAAAAAAATTCATATTTACTGATACTCATTTAGTTCGAGAATAATCTTCAGATATTTATTTATTAATTACAATAAGACCAATAGACCTTGTGCTCGATGTAGTGTCACAGATCAATGTCACTGGTGGGAGTTGAATCCACGACCCTTTCGCTAATAGTCTAGCGCACTACCCACTAGACTACCGGGGCACTCAGATATTTTTATCTTCCTTTTTCTGGCCCAATCTTTTTCAAATATTTCGTGTCACTCCACAGAAAGGTTGTGGAAACATCAGTGATGTAGAAATTTCCCTTCTTGCAATCTTATCTGCCTCCGCATAGCCCAGGAGTTCACATATAGCATAGAGCCAAGCAGACTACAGCCTTATATCTCCTAATTAGTTGATTTAGCTCATTAAATATTCCCATTCTGTTGTTATGTTAACTTCATATAAAAACCGAGTACTCGGTTGGTGGCTTAACTGTCAGATAGTATTGCTCAGTCCCGTCTTTCCAAAAATCCAAAAAAATTAAAGTTTGACAGTCGATTTATTGTGAGAATTTTCCTTCCAGAAGTGATTCTGTCCTGTTCATTTTATTCTGTTTAAAATGTATAGAACCGAGTATACCTCACTTATTCACTTACTTAATGAATATTTATAAGCACCATTATTTTACACGGGCGACTTAAGAAATTTATTGTATTGCTTAAGCATTTCCAACAAATAAAATTCAAAGCAAACTTCTTTCGTTGTAGTTTCCTTCCTTCCTTTCCTAGTAGAACCACTCCCAGTCTCATTTTATCCGCTATTGAGTGTTGTCACTCTCTATTGCTGGCATTACTTATGCTGCTATTGCTGCTTGTGTGTCATATGCACATTAAACGTTTTGGCTTTGTTTGTTGTGTTAAAGCTGTCAACTTTGTGTGCTTTTAATTGCAGCAATTAATGTCAGACATTGGCCCCTATTAAATACTCACCTCACAGCTACTTCTATTCGTATCTCTTGTAATGTTAAAGCCATTTATGCGTACATACATATGTATGGTATGTATGTATGTGTGTAACTGTGTCTGTATTCGTATCTATATCTATGTATACAGGTGTTATTCAACGTAATAGGTAGTTTAACTTTGTTTTTATATGGGTTACTTGTCTTGCCTTTACTGTTGTTGTTCGGACTACAGCCGTCCAGCAGCCGACAAGCTGAGCTGACATGGAAACAGTTAGACGTCCAGTTTCTGTCTGTGAGTTGAAATTGGTTCAGTTTGTTATAAAGCCAGTAACGATTTAACGATTCTCTTTAATTGACCATTTTCACACTTTACCTTCACCTTTTTCAAACGCCTTCAAAGTAAACCTCAACGTACAGATGATAGTGTTGGCTGGCTGGCTGGCTGGTTGCTAGGTTTGTTAGCAACGCACAATGTATTAGAAACGCTTGTTAGAAGTATTGTACAGTGTCTTAGATAGAGGAAAAGTTTTGGAAAAATTTTTATTTCTATTTTTAATAAGACTTTTAATTAGAAATTAATTTTTCACTTGGGAATATCAATGGAGATAGTACAGTTACATGGAGGGATCATAGAGAGAGCTTCAGACATAAGAACGGACATGTTTCAATGATATGCAGCAGTCATTGTGTATATATTTGAAGTTGCCGTAGTCTAGTAGGTAGTATGTTGGCTTATTAGACGTAAAGCCAGGGTTCCAGTCCCAGGCCAGACATCAAAATAAAATATGAAAAGTATTCTCTTCAGCAGATTTCTAGCAAAAAACTCTGAGAGTAAATAAAATTGCTATGAAAAGTTTCTCAAAAATCTGTCGTTCGGAATCGACTTTAAAACTATAGGTCCCGCTACTCATGTGTAAAATTAACACACACAACATAAGTGGTGTGAGAAACTAGGTCAATAATCCTGACTGTAGGGTTTTAATGACCAATTATGTATGTATTAGAGCTGCCAATCGCCAAATCCCGAATCCCGAAATCCTGGAATTTTCGGGATTCATAAAATCCCGAATCCCGGTATTTTTAAAAACTTGTCCCGTGATTTTTCGGAATGTTCGGGATTGAGAATTCATATGTATTTTGACCCTACAAAAGGTCCAGAAAAAAATTTCTATACCACATGATTTCAATAACACCTTCTCAGATGAAGAAAACCGTACTTCCAGTGATAAAAAATTATTTTATGGCATCGAAGAATGCAAAAGCCATGTAAAGCGAATTGATAGGGTAACTGATTTAGATACTCAACTGTTCAAAGAAATAAATTTATTTACATCAGGAGGTGGTAGAGGTGAATATTTACAAGCTGCTTCAGCTATTTTGGAACAATTTTACCAACAAATGTTGATTGCGAGAAGTGTTTTTCAATGGCAGATTATGTTGACAACAAAATTCGTTCAAGCCTATCAGATCACACGTTAGATGCTTTAATTTTTCCCGAATCCTAGGTTTTTAAAAAATCGTTCCCGTTTGGCATCCCTAGTATGTATGTATTGAATATATATCATGATGATGACCTATGGAGCCTATATTTAGTTAATCATACTTACATCATAACATACTGAGGCTAGCGTATGTTATGGTATAACCGCTGCAATGAGAACCTGTCCTACAGCGGCACAGTGGGTTCAGATGTTGGAACTTAATTCTAGTGAGAGAATCATCCACTGGCTAACAGCTCATTTCCTAGTCACATTCACAGGATCTGCACGCACACTTATAGTAGGTCATTTACAACCCTTTAATCAGAATTACGGCCTAGCTTCACACACCACTTATGTTGTATCTATTAGTTTTATAAATGAGTGGCGAGAGCTATAGTGTAAAGCCGACTAATGAACTACAGATTTTTTAATCATTTTTTGATAATTTTTTTCGATAATTTTCATGACAATTTTATTTCACTCACAAAGTTTTTGCCAGAAATTTTCTGTGGGGAAGTCGCCGATGAAATGTTTCTTCATATTTCGCTTTGTTCTGGATATCTGATCCAAGTTATAAACCGTAGCCTCAAGTCTAATAAGGCAATGTATTTCCTCTTAAACTACGGTGACTTCCAGAATCTGTAGGCTCTATAATATTGAGACTCTTTTAAAAGCCAGACCCCTCTGTGGTATACAGATGGTATTGAATGCATGAGGGATATATTCCTAGCTGGTATCTTTCAAACGGAAGTTATGCTATCGATTACATACATAACATACGTACATACATAATTGGTTATTACAACCCTTCAGTCAGGATTATTGACCTAACTTTTCACACCATTTATGTTGTGTGTGCTAATTTTGTACATAAGGGGCGGAAACTACAATTTAAAGTCGACTCCGAACGATATACTATTTTCATGGCAATTTTATTTTACTCTCAGAGTTTGATATCATCGGGAAATTTCTCGTTGACCCGATTGGTGAAACTGTAATGAAGCGAATAGTCATGAGGCTTCAAGTCTGAAACCAATTGTACTTTGTAAGGCGTTATACTGAGATCTTTTCGTAAATGCTATCGTTTAATGTACACAATTCAGTTTTGATAGAAAGTACAAGGGACAGGATTTTATGAGAAACAGTTCGTCATTCGAGCTCTCTTAATATAAAAATATAATGAGATTACGGGACGTAAGGTGATCTTTCAGGTTATTTGGAAATTCAAGGTTATAAGAAGGCATATGAGCTTGCAAGGAGAGAAGTTGTTATTCTCCTGAAAGTGGTAGAACCTTTTCGGGTGAAGTGGAAAGATGTGTTTGTACGGAGAGAAGATAGATTAGGTTACAGGTAATCAATGCTTTTGTCTGGTAAATATAATAACAGAAGATCTGAGTCATGGATCAGACTATCAAGAAAAATAAGAGGTAATATCTAGTCTCTTGTTAGGGGACTATAGACTCAGAGCCTACTTATTCAGAATGGGTGTTATCTCGTGTCCAAATTATAGATTCTTGGATCCTATAATGTATTAATGAATCCCTGGAGGGAAGAGCTGGATGGATATCAAATGCTGGACAGGTTATTATCATTGCAGATTGACAGAAATTTGTCAGGGCAAAAAAATTGAAGAAGTCAATATACGCATAATGGCTCATACTGTTGAATATAAGGGATGGGGTCATGTGCAATAAATCGTATGGTAACAAAATTATAGTACCTTTCCACTACAATTATCTTAATAAGATCCCATGCAGTTTTCGAATTTGAAGTCCAGTAAAGTCGAAAACAATGTTTGGAAGTGCGTACTCATCAGAGAGAGAGAGAGAGAGAGAGAGAGAGAGAGACAGGGACATATACTTCTCTCAAACTAAACGGGTTTAACCGATCTATACTTTTGTGTGGTAATTACAGTAGGCGGAGATTTAACTCATGTATTCGACTATCCAAGAATAACTTGTGGTTAGTAAACGGCCTTTAAGAGGAGAACATAAAACTCTAAAAGAATTTATTTGGAATGGGGACTATCTCGGGCACAATATGTAGATTTTGTGATGATGAGACTAAATCATCAAAACACATATGTACATAGGACTCTAGAGGCATTGATCCATGCTGGTAGAAAATATTTGGATGCTTATCAGGTGCTGGAATGGAAATTGTGCCTGTTGATTTGAAGCAAAATACTGAAGTTTGTCTGGGCAATACTCTATATTTGTTGGAAGAGGGTAGTAGTACAATATATTCTATGATCGTAGTGCTATGATGTTTTTATACGATTGCAACAATACTAATTTTTAGTTAGGGTCACAACCTAGCTTCTCATACCAATCATGTAAACTGCATTGATTTTATTCATTAGTGGCGATACCTAAAGTTCGAACGATAGATTTCTGAGAAACTTTACATAGCAATTTAATTTTGCTCTCAGAGTTTTTTCCAGAGAACTGTTTAAAGGTAGTCGTTGAATGAAATATTTTTCAAATTTTCTTTTTGTTGAATCCACGCTACTACGAGACTAAAAATTCAATTCAACAAATTTCTTTTCAGTACAAAAAAAAATCGATCATCTCCATTCCACTGTTCTCTATACTGTTAAAGCCTTTGTTGTTTTTATTTTTGCCCTACTTTTTACGTGTGTGTGTGTATGTGTGTATGGACTATTATGTTATTTTCAACTTAGCAGGACTTCTCCAGTTTGCCATTTTTTGTCTTTGTTCAAAACCATTTTTTGCTTTACAGTTTTACAACTTCCTTAGGGTGTTATTGTTGTTGTTGTTATTGTTATCATATCATTTATCGTATGTTGTCTATTGCCACTATTAAATTTAAAGTATCCCACAATTTTTCCTTTTCTTTTGTATTGTATTTCTATTCTATTTCCTTTTTCATTTCTTTTAGTACCAAAGTTATCAAATCATTTAACACCTTTGGGTTATTTTCTTACCGGACATTCAATTGGCAATAAATGTGTATGTATGTGTGTGTTTTAACGTTAATTTGTTGTTATTATCCATCTCTCTATAATTTAGTTAACAAGTTTATTGTTGCCACTGGTTATTACGAAAATTATACACAATTTCGTTAAGTTTTGTTTCAATTACCTGCTCAATTGATGAAGATGAAGGTGTCAATAGCAGGTTTGTTAATCGTGTGTTTATTGGCTCCTTATTAACTGAATTATTGGGAAAGTAAATTGTAATGGAGATGGTTAAATACAAATTTGTTGCTCTTTTTATAAACACCCCTCAGCGGTTTTCTGAATGGCAATATTTTAAAGTATATGAAGTTAGTGGTTGCCGTAGTCTAGAACGCAGTGTGTTGGCTTATAAGAAGTGAGGACATGCTTCAATCTAAGGTTAGACATCTAAATAAAACGTATTAAAAAATTTTTTTCGGCGACTTCCTCTCAGTAGATTCTAGCAAAACTCTGAGAATAAATAAAATTGGCAAGAAAATGTTGTTCAAAATTTATCGTTTGAAATTATGTTTAAACTGTACGTTCTGCCACTCATGTATAAAATTAACACACACAATATAAGAAGCTAAGCCCTTCAGTCAGGATTTAAGGGTTGTAATGACCAATTATGAATGTATTTATGCAGATAAAAGTAGTAGATAGACGCTCCAAATAGAGAGTTCTCATTAGAAAGATCATGATCATGAGGTTAAGTCACCTCAAAAGCTGTTTTCGGTATTGATATTATAGTCAGCATTCGACATGTCGTAAGAACTTAGACCTCATTTTCGTCGTTTTCCCTATCCTCAGCCATAACATCTTTTGGGTACTTTGCAGGTTTTAGTCGTTCTAACTTATTACTCAACGATGTCTACCATGCTATTGATGTGCATGTTAACAATGGTCTAACTAAGCACTTGTTTAGTCAGGGAATCATACATAATTGAGGTCATCCTAATTTATAATTCATGGCCTACAAAAAGTTACTGAAGTTGTGTTGGAATTTAAACCTGCATTCGAAATTAGTTTGGGCTCTAAACAGATAAACGAGGATGTCTAGTGTTTTAGTTTAGTTTAGTACAGCGTATTGATTAGGTTTTTAATGAGTCAATTCCTTTCCTTTCCTTTATTTGACGCATTTACTATGGGCGGATCGCGATTAAAATTTCAAATCTTATAATCCATACCAACCACTAACTCTATTAGGATACATTGGAAGCTTTTGAATCTAATGTGGATTGGTATTCGATCTAACTCGACAATTTTGTGTTAACGAGCCTTTTCATGCAGAAATGCTCCTCATCGCTGATGATGACCTCTCAATAAAAATTAAGGCCGGTTGTTAATTGCTCCCGAACTTATTCAGCGAGCATACGTCATTGTCGATGATTGTTTACCGTCAGTTCTTGGGTCAGTTGAAGTTACGACGCGAAATTCGCGAAGTTGTTATATGCGCAAATCAAAAATAATTGCATTATTTCCCTGCTCACTTGCATCATAAGGACTTTATACAGACAGGTTTATATCTTTTTTAAAAAAAAAGTCCACAATTTGGATGCGTTGTTTGGACGTTAAAGATTTCTTGGTGAAGTAAGTAGTGTGTTGTCTTATTAATACGAGTCCGTAGTGCAAACCCAGCTCAGACATCTCGAACTAAAGGAAATATATTTTTTGGGCGACTTCCAGACTTCTGGCGAAAACCGTAAGGGTAAATAGAATTGCAATGAAAACTTTCTAAAAAAACCTTCAGTAATATATAAAATTAACACAAACAACATAGGTGGCACGTTGTAATGATCAATTAAACTACACGATACAGGGTTGCTACGGTTGCTACAATACGGTACAGGGTTGCTGCTATGCATTGTAACCAACTTCAGGTTGTTATCATTTGTAAACCGCTCGTCAGACAGCTGTTATTCCTGATGGAATTCAAGCTTGATATTGTGATTGCTTTATATTTGGCTGGAAAACCACAGGTGGCTATCGTTAAAGCCCTCCAGCATTTAAATGTAAATCTTTTGTTTCTCGTACCATTACTCGTTACCGTGATATTGGCAGTGTTGCATCGCTTCCAAAAAGTGGACGAAACAAAATGGTAACAACACCAGAAATGATCCGAAAAGTGAAGGCCAGATTTGATCGAAATCTATGCAGCAGTGGTATAAAAATTGCTCGTGGGCTGAACATATCGCGAGAACGGATGCAATACACATTAAAAATGAGCTTGGACTAAAGCCATTGGAGTTCCAAAAAGTGCAAGAACTCACCGATGGACAAAAAAAGTTAGACTGGAAGGAGCCAAGGATTTACTTCACTTGCACGAAAGTGGCCAGTTACTGAATTTGGTTTTCTCCGATGAGGACCCATTCCCAAATTGAGCAGTTTGTGAACAAATAAAATGATCGGGTTTACTTGCCAAAGTAGTCAGTTTGAAAATTTACAGCTGCGATTGGCCACCAGAACTCAACCGCCGACGATGGGTAATGGTGGGGGGCCACCGTAACTGCCGATGGTCGCTCTCTGCTAGTATTCATCGACCGTGAGGTCAAAATAAATGCCGAATGTTATCGCAAAAATGTCTTAAAGACAGTATTGAATCCCTGGGCAGACAAAGATTTCTGCCGCAGACCATAAACATTCCAACAGAACTAAGCACCATCGCACTGCAGCACATGTGAGCTAAGAATGGCTTATAAAGGAGGTTCCTTGCTTCATTTCTACCGTGTAGTGGCCACCAAATCCGTTGTCGCAATCCGTTGGACTTTTGCGCCTAGGGCATTTTGAAGAGTAAGGTTCTCAGTAAAAAAATGCCAAAGTTCGATCATCTCAAGACGGCGTTTCACCGGGAACGGACCAAAACACGGCAGAGCCGCTTTCGTGTAGCCTGTGATGTGATGTCCGCCGTTTGAAGGCCATAATTCCTACCAAATGTAGCCAATTGAACAAATCTAAACTGATTCTAAAATTTGATGTTATTTCTACCATTTTTTGCTTTTTGAACAATAAAATTAAAAATTATTGCGCTTTACTTTGTTGCATTATATATCAGCCACCCGAATTAATACATTTTCTTTTTAGAAGTTAACTTTAAATATCTTATATTCAAGTTTCTGTCCTTACAAAAAAAAATTTTTTCTTTCATTATCATCATCATATCAAATCGACATCAATTGAAATCATTTAATTAATCCTCGTAAATATTTCTAGTAGATGAAAGAAGAATTTCTCACTCCAGTTCTTCTCTCTTGGGTGTCAATTTGCATGTAAATTTTAAATCTCCCGATAATATTTAACATTTCAACACATCCTTTGATGGGAGAACATCAACAAGTTGTGTGTACGTTTTTTTTCATACGTTTCATCACTTCATTCATGCATTGCTCTTAAATGTTGTTGAATATTTCAGTTCTTGTTTTTTGTTCGTTTTTTTCTTTGCGCTGCATATGTGATGTTCTTTCTATACGCTGTTGATTTGTCTTTCATTTTTTTTCTTCTGAGCTTTTTTAGTTTTTATAAGTTTTTTCCGAAGAGAAGAATGAAATAAAAAAGCAAAACTGATTTTAAGTACATTGATTTCTATGCAGTGATATGAATATCATCGGTTGTATGGTATATAGTGTATGGAGGAGTACTTTTTTGTATTTCATTTACATATGAATGGATGAATGAATGCTGCTGCTTCTTTTTCTCTTGCACTTATATTGTGGAAATATATGCGATTTTTATGGAACACTAGCTGTACCCTGCACGTGTTGCTGCGCCGCCAACTAAAATAAATTTGAAGGAAAGGCATTACACAAATGTCCAATTAATTTTCAATAATTTTATTGATTTTGTTTCCCATTGTCTTGAGGATTCAGATGAACGGCCTTGAGTACTACGCATTCGATCAGTTTCTAATCTCACTTCTTGTTATTCAAGTGGTTCATACAAACATGTATCAGCGGCATATACTCGAGGATTTTCCAGTCACACTGCTCATCTGATTCTGGGGCTCGTAATGCTATTTTCCTCGGTGCTTGAGGTGTAGGTCGACCAATTACTTGTCATTCATACATAATTGGCCATTACAACCCTTCAGTCAGGATTACGACCTAGCTTCTCACACCACTTATGTTGTGTGCGTTAATTTTATACATGAGTGGCGGGATCTACAGTTTAAAGTCGACTCCGAACGACAGATTTTTGAGAAGCTTTTTATGGCAATTTTTACTCTCAGAGTCTTTGCCAGAATCTGCTGAAAGGAAGTCGCCGAAGAAATATTTTTTCGTTTGATGTCTGACCTGGGATTCGAACCGGGCCTTTTGTCTAATAAGCCAACACACTACACACTAGACCACGGCGACTTGTCATTCATTTTGAATAATTTTCAATGACGCCATCCATCGGAAATTAATAGCACCAATCTCCGTCGACTCATACGTAACAACTTTGTTAAAGAATGCACTGTTTAAGATTTAATTAATTTTGAATAATTTTCAGTGGCACCACCTATTGCAAATTGGTCATACCAACTTAGAAATCTTCATCGGCTCATGCGCAACTACTTTGCTAAAGATCATAACATAATCAAATGCACAGTTTACAATTTAATTGATTTTAAGTAATTTTCAGTGGCGCCACCTATCGGATATTGGTCATACCAACTTAGAAATCTTCATCGGCTCATGCGCAACAACTTTGATAAAGATCATAACATGATTAAATCCACACTTTACGATTTAATTGATTTTAAGTAATTTTCAGTGGCGCCACCTACCGGAAATTTGTCATATCAATTTAGAAACCTACACCGGCTCATGCGCAACAACTTTTCTAAAGATCATAATATGATCAAAAGCTTAGTTTACGATTCTATAAGGTACATATAAAGAAACATTCATTTTTATATATATAGACTATGGGAGGTGACACGCCCATTATAGCCAATCCGCCTATTTTATTCATATATAAGTCAAACTCATCCATACAAAATTTAAGGACTTTAGCTGTTGCAGTTTATGAGATAAGCGATATTAAATACTTATTGGGTATGTGGGCGTGGCACCACGCCTACTTGAAATTTTAAAATAGTCATCTATATACTTCAAACAAAACCACAAACAAATAAACACACATTAATTTGTATATATATAGACCAATTCCTTTTCATTATGCTCTTTATACTTCCAACTATTCAATCTTTATAACGATTTCAATGATGTTCTCATCACTAGCAGTGCAACTTCTCCGTCCTTGCATTTTTTTTTATTGGGTTTGATGCGACTTTTTCTTGTTCTTTCTTTGCACATTTTGAAAGGGATTCCCATGCATTTAATGTGACATGAAATCTACATAAATTGAATTTTCTCTTTCAATTTCGTTTCGTTTTTCTACTTTGCTTTTCCTTTCTTTTTTTTCATCCTTTTTTTGCGTCCTTTTTTTTTTGTTTGGTTTGACTTAAACTATTGCAAATAGTTGACGTATGTAAATGTTTGAATTGACATGTTATCTTCACAGTTTATAAATATTTAATGCACTTATGTATGTACTTGTCGTAATGCTGATCAAAATGTATGAAATTCGCTGTGATGTTCTTCTTATTAATTGTGTAATGTATTCAGTGTAAAACTGCTTAAATTAATACATAGGAATTAAAATTAATGGATATTAAAATAATGTTTAATGCTTTTGATCATATCGCAAAATGAAAAGGGAAGAAATATTTTAATCTCTAAAGTTATTAGATTATAAGACTCATTGCAAATAAGTGGTTCGTTTATGGATTTGGATTTTAATAAAAGCAATCGAAATGAAATGCTCATTAGATTTCACAGTACATATAAAGGATTTTTCCATTTAATATTTATATAGAAATGGTGGATGATGATTGTATACACAGATAAAAAGGAATATTTTAAAGAAAATATTTTCATAACCTCATGACTTGTATACAGGGTGGCTGATATGTATTGCAACCAACTTCAGGTTGTTATCATTTGTAAACCGCTCGTCTGACAGCTGACAGATTTATTCCAGTGACAGATCATTTTATTATTTACAATCTAACAAAAGCATTATGATCTATTGCATTCAGAAAAAAGTTATTCGTGATGGAATTCAAGCGTGATAGTGTGATTGCTTTATATTTGGCTGGAAAACCACAGGTAACTATCGTTAGCGACCTCCATCATTTAAATGGGAATAAATCTATCTCGTGACCGTGATACTGGCAGTGTTGCATCGTGTCCAAAAAGTGGACGAAAAAAGAAATGGTAATAACACTAGAAATGATCCGAAAAGTGAAGGCCAAATTTGATCGAAATCCACGCTGCAGTGGTAGAAAAATTGCTCGTGAGCTGAACATATCGCGAGAACGGATGCAGCACATATTGAAAAATGAAGTACCAAAAACTGCAAGAGCTCACCGTTGGACAAAAAAAGTTAGACTGGAAAGAGCCAACGGGATACTTCGCTTGCATTAAAGTGGCCAGTGACCGACTTTGGTTTTCTCCGATGAGAAGCCATTCCAAATTGAGCAGTTTGTCAACAAACAAAATGATCGGGTTTACTTGCCAAAGAGGTCAGCTGAAAATTTAAACCTGCGATTGACCCCCAGAACTCAAGCGCCGACGATGGTAATGGTGTGGGCCACCGTAACGGCCGATGGTCGTTCCCCGCTCGTATTCATCGACCGTGGGGTCAAAATAAATGACGAATATTATCGGGAAAATGTCTTAAAGACAGTATTGAAGCCCGGGGCCGATAAACATTTCGGCCGCAGACAATGGACGTTCCAACAGGACTCAGCACGCGTCAACCAAGAATGGTTTAAAAAGGATTTTCCTCGGTTCATTTCTACCGCCCATAGCCAACAAAATCTGCGGATCTCAATCCGTTGGACTTTTGCGCTTTTGGCATTTTGGAAAGTAAGGTTCTCACTAAAAAATACCAAAGTGTCGATCATCTCAAGACGGCGCTTCGCCGGGAATGGGCCAAAATACCGCAGAGCCACTTTCGTGCAGTCTGTGATGACTTTGTCGGCCGTTTGAAGGCCATAATTCGTACCAAAGGTGGCCAAATCGAACAAATCTAAACAGATTCTAGAATCTGATGTTATTTCCAAGACTTCTTGCTTTTGAACAATAAAATAAAAAAATATAGCGCTTTACTTTGTTGCATTATATATCAGACACCCTGCATGTAGTAATATTTAGGAAAAGCAAAGAAATCATTGACAAAAATACGTTGTGCAAAGCATAATAAATTAATTGGAATTTTTTACTTAATTGACTGAGATAATTAGTGATTTGTAGAGCACCAATTTAAATACACAAAATTGGGTCTCTGCTTCATTAGCTTCTCGTTGAGATCATAAATTACTCTCTTGAATGTGGTGGTTCTACAATTAAAACCAAAACAGACTTCATTTTTACTAACAACTACAAAACTAAGCCCAATAACTTCCTTTATAACGTTGAAGGAATAGCTGTTGCCTATAACAAGGGATGCTATATGCCAGAAGTGGTGGAGGCATAAAAACATCAAGAATTATATTCGCTTTCGTTATACTCTAAGCAGCGAATCCAAAGCTTGTGCAATATTTCGAGGACGATTAGAATATCAATACGACATGTCGTACTTCTGAACTGAAGTGAACAATTTTGAAACAAAAAGTTGTTTAAATGCAATGCATACTCTTTTGGCATACTTAACCTTTACAACCCTTCGAGCTAGCTTTACACACCACTTATATTGTGTGTATAAATTTTATACATGAATATTGGAACCTACAGTTTAAAGTCGACTCCGGACGATTAATAATTCCGAGAATATCCTAGCAGTGTTTGGCAGAATTCTACTAAGAGGAAATCGCCCATAAAATATATTTGACATTTCAGTAATGATGGAGATGCCCGATTAGGGGTTAGAACATGTCTGACTTGAGTTTTGAATGGTGGTTGCACGTCTAATAAGCCCACAACTACCGGCTATATTAAAGCTCACTTAAATACTTGAACACTCACATTCTACAAAACACTTACCACGACATGGTCGAAATTATTATATGATATCAATTAGCCTTAGGAATATTCGAACGTTTATTTATCGATTTCGGTACTCTGCGAGTGGACTATTATCTTCGCATACGTTCCAGCAATTAGTCGTATGAATTCCTCAATGATATGATTGCTATTAGTATTCAATTGCTACGCTGACTTACTCACATCCGACATACGGTCAATCTCCAAATGGGGTCGGATAAATAGGGTCCATTTCAATGTGCAAACGTCCCATTTGTTGTTACGTAAATAAGAGATCAGCAATAGGTATTCAAAACGAAGAGTAGGTTCGAGTCATACATATAATTTCAGATACTTACTCATACTACTCATACTCAAAGCTGAAAGTACTCGCCGCATTCACACTTAACAATATACATGATGTTATTGTCTTTACTTAACATCTACACGAACCATAAAATAAGTATGATTCGCATACGAACACTACTATACTCACAAGAAGATTGCGTGTATACTTTGCTTGTTATCTTTGTCTTTCCTTTCTTTTTTGTTTGCATATGCAACAACAATAAAGGTTGTAAAGTTTGATGAATGATTCGAATCACTCGAATCACTTATAAGTTATTTTCTAAATTTATGAATCAGAATGAATAGGCGTATGAATCAAACATATTTAGAATGTTGTAGGTTTGAGGTTGCACTCATACTCATTGCTACTTATACTTATAAATCAATGTTATAGCGAGTACAAATGAATCAGAGTAGTTGAATTTCAATTCTGTTGATTCATTATACTCAAAATTGCGTGAGTGCTTATGAGTAACGGAAAACCGATTCATTGCTAATCTCTGGTATGAATATTTGGGAATCAGAAGCTGGTGAGGTTCTCGGCATACAAATTCAGTGTGGCATTCGCTGGTACTCGTATTTTTTTAAAGTGTCGAAAGAAGTAGTCAAGTGCCTCGGTTTCTAACGACGGTTATCGGACCGAGAATGGAAAAAACGCTCATCCGTAGGCAAGTGCCTCGAATTTCTATTTTGAAGATTCTCGATCTCGTACACGACAGAGCGAAAGTGCTCATTGATTCATTGGTATACAACTCTTGGCTTGTGTTTCATTGTTTTACTGCTACTATAACGGATTTTTCTCGAGCGTAATAAGGGGAATTGTTCGCGGGAATTATATATTCTTACGTAACTTTCGTCTTTCACAACGAGCATCTACATTTGGATGCTATTGGCCAGTAGATTGCTCACTGCGTTACAGGTAAAATTCGTTCTTTAAGCTAACTAGCTCCTACAAAGGTCCTTCCTATCAATTACGATATACATACTACGATATGAATCTAGTGTAGTGTAGTGTGATGTAGTATGCGGAATAGAAAGAATACTCTGTAACACGTAACTCTATTTACTACTCTTTTGTTTTGGGATACCACTTGTCATTTTATTTAACTTCTGCCACTAATTCCTTCACTTGACTTATTCAATGCAATCCTTGATAGAGTGGAGTTATGAAAAAAAAAATTTATTTTCTATTTACAATTGTTATTATTTATTGACTTAATAAAGATGGAAATAAAGTGTGGAATCTTTATTTTAAAAACTTTATTATATTTGATAAATGTTGTATATTTAGAATATAATTTATTACGCTTAATATGGTAAAACTTATGTATTCTCTACGACTGATATACACAGATGCTGATAAAATAAGTGCATCAACATCTAGGTAAGTTTATTTCATAAGATTTATAGAAAACAATTAACTTGGAAAAGATCAGCAAAGATCACTATTGCAACACCCAATACATGTTCATAAAGTGCACATTTCTGATGAATGACAGATGATCATATTATGATTATAGTATCTGCTAAAGATTCCGTCAACATCATCATCAGATCATCCAGATTATCTATATAGTACGTACTTAGGTGCTTCTTGCTCCCCCCAAAAAGTGCCGAGCATGTACCCAGTAGGTAAATGATAGTCTCATCCTTTTCATCATCTCTACAGCTTCTACAGAAATAATTTGTGAGATAGATCAATGAGCCTCGCCTGTACGCCCATAAAGTAATGCCCCGTATTAACTACGGCAACAGTGATGAACTTGCTACTCTGGAGTATAAGAAGAGCTGCCGTGCAGTTTCTTAAGTGTGTCTCCTCAAGACTCCATCGAGGGGACAGCCTCTTCTACATACTACCTACCTAATAGAGGTTTTCTTTTCGAATTGTTGAATCACTTAACGTTTGACTTCAAGGGCATATGACAGTAAGTACACTTCGTATAGCATAGCCATGCTACCACAACATCTTCAAAGCTACCTCAGAATCGTTTAAGCTACCTCCACAGTTCTTATTGTTCATTGCAACACTTCTTACATCACTCATCTTACGTGTGCTAATTTCACTAACGACTGGAGGGACCTATAGTTTAAAATTCATTCCGAACGACATATTTTTTGAGAAATTTAAATTTTTTAAGTTTTTGCCACAAGGCTGCGGATAGTCGTCCAAGAAAAATTTATCGTTTATTACGAGATGTCTGCGACCTTATGCCTAATAAACCAAAGACTTCACGTCTTCAATTACTTGCAGAATGACATTCTTGTCTGACACCAGTATTGAATTCAATTCTTTCGTTTACCAAGACTTGGTATGTGATTCGGCAGCTTGCGTTGTTATGCAAAGATTGGAGAAATCCTGCTAGTAAGTTTTGTATTTCTCCCTATCGCATATAAGGTTCTTACAGGCGTATTGTGTGAACGACTGAAGCCAGTCGTCAAAACACTGATTGGACCTTATCAGTGCGGCTTCAGATCTGACAAGTCCACCATCGACCAGATCTTCACACTACGCCAAATCCTGGAAAAGATCCACGAAAATCAAGTCGACACACACCATCTTTTTGTCGACTATAATGCTGCTTTCGATAGCCCCATAAGGGATCGTGATTTTGCCGCAATGTCTAGGCTTGATATACCTGCGAAGCTGATAAGGCTATGCAGAATGACGTTGAGCAATTCCTGCAGCTCCGTCAAGGTAGGAAAGGAGCTCACCGAACCCTGTGATACCGTGCGACGTTTCAGACAAGCCGATCCTTTATCATGCGACCTCTTCAACTTCGTCATAGAGAGTGTTCTGCGAAAGGTAGGAATGCATCGCAATGACACTATTTTTCAAAAAAGTGTCCAGTTGCCTGTGTACGCTGACGACATCGATATCATAGGGCGTACCAAACGAGATGTCATTGCTGCCTTTAGTGGTATTAAACGGGATCTAAGATGAAATGAGGGCAAAACGAAGTATATGTTATCGACAAGTAGAGCCGTGCGGCATATTGATTCCCAGATTACGGTCGATAACTATACTTTTGATACAGTCAAGGAATTCATTTATCTTGGCCACGCCGTTACCACCGAAAATGATGTCAGTCTGGAGATTAAGCGCAGGATTACTCTTGCCAACAGGTGTTGTTATGGTCTCAATAAGCAATTGAGTAGCAGAGACCTCTTTCGTAGGACAATACTAAAACTCTACAAGACGCTCATCCTACCCGTGCTTCTTTATGGCACAGAGGCATGGACCCTATTAAGAACTGATGTAGCAGTCTTGAGGTTATTCGAGAGAAAAGTCTTACGTAAGATCTTCGGTCCAGTGCGAATTGGTGATGATTTTCGCATTCGATTCAACAGTGAGCTGTATGAGCTCCTCAACGACAGAGACGTTGTACAGGGTATTAATATCCAGCGGCTGCGCTGGCTCGGCCATGTCTTTCGAATGGAGGAGAATGCTCCGGGAGACGGTATTTGATGCGGGTATCTGCGGAAGTCGGTGAAGAGGAAGACCTTGTATCCGTTGGAAGGACCAAATCGAGGAAGCCCTGTCAACGATTGGTGTAACCACCTGGCGTAGGCACGCAAGAAGCAGAGGCACCTAGAATGAAGTGTTGCCGGCAGACCGAAATCCAGTTAACTTGGGTTGTTAATGGCCAATTAAGTAAGTAAGTTTAGTATTTCAATGCGTTCGGTGTAATTATCGGGTTTATCTGTCAGGGAATCTGTAAATATTAAATGGATGAATGCTCTGTTAAATTAACAGGTAAATGTAGGCCTTATTAGCTGTGACATCCTTTTGTTGAGAATATTTTTTTGATTATCTTGTTATGCAATGCAATTCAATGTTTAATCATTATTACTATTATTTTCCCCACAACTGTGGATGTATATTGCTCATAAAGAAACTACTTGTATAACCAAGAAGATATTTAAGTTGCTTGAAAAAGACAAACAATATCTATCAAAAGAAAATTCATGAATATTTTTGAATAGAATATGTTATGAAAAGTTTTCACAACTTTAAGCTCCTGCAAGGATATACATATGCAAAGTATACAAAAGTGATAATATATGTATATGTATATGTGTGTGTATGTATGTATATGTGTTCAAATGACAATAAAATATTTATTGCCATTTTTAGTTTCTAAAACAACTTGACTTAATCTACTTATGAATTTAATATTTAAGTTACATTTCATATGCTATGCTGCATATGCCACATTTTTGTGTCAACACAAAGTATGTTTTTGTTATCCTTGTTAGCTGTTCTATTGTGTAGATAACTTTATTTCCTTTTTGAAATGATGAAGATATGGAAGACATTTTTTAACTTTTCATTCTAATAGGATTTAAATGTTAGTGATACAAGGAATAAAAGATGTTAATACCATACACTGTATAAGGGTTTGTTTTTTCTATTCAGTTGTTTGTGATAAGTTTTTAATTTTTTTTGGTTTTAGTCTGCACTAAATATTAATTAAATTGATTATAAACAATTAAATTAAAATTTTTGTTTAGAATTTTTAAAGCTTACAGACAAAAGGAGATCATCGTTAAATTAAATTCGTTCAATTAAGGCCTAAGATAAAAATAAAGTTTGAAGACACTTCTTATCGAAAATTGGATCAAATTAAAGATAAAGGGTCCGCCAAATAATTTTTGTTTTGAAAATGCTTTAAAAAAATCGACAGAATATTTCCATGCAGTATCGTACACGATTGGTCTAATTTTTAATCACATTATCGATTGTGTGCAGCTGATTGTGTGCGGGTATATAAACAAGCAAAATTGTCGAATTTGGGATACAGAAAACCCGCACTCATACATTGAAAAGCCGACCCATCCAAAACGAGTCACTGTTTGGTGCGGATTTTGGTTAAGAGGCATAATTGGGTCATTTTTCTTCGAAAATGAGCAAGGAGTGGCCGTTATAGTCAATAGCGATCGTTATTGAAGAGGAGGATGTTGCCAAAATTTGGTTTCAACAGGTGCTACACAGCCGAAACTACAATTGATGTTTTGCACCTTCGTTTAGAAGATCGCATTATCAGCCGCAGAGCTGATGTCGTTTGGCCACCACGGAGCTACGATTTGACACCGTTTGACTATTATTTGTAGGGTGCTGTAGCATGATTTTACAGTTGTCAATACCAACGCAATATTTCATATGCATAAGCCAAAGAATATCCAATTCAAATTTGACATTGAAATATTGATTCAATGTTGCTGACCGTCACTGCAGCGTATGACGCCACAATAGTAATGCGCACACGCGACGATCATTTGACACTTTGTTGAGTGATCGCCGGCAGTATTGATATGCATATAATATGTACTGTGTGTGTTGTTGCTGTATTGCATAGCTAATGATTGTGTGTGGCTCCCTTCACACTTTACCATGGGAATTATTATGGACAGGGTTGGTATGGGTTGATTTGGAATTGTCAAATCAGCTAAAATTTTAGTACAAAAGAAGGGACATTTTCCTACAATTAATTTTAATTAATGAAATCCAACCGAACACTCATGCACTCGGTTTCAAACAAATAAATCAATTGCAGTTTGATAATTCTACAGTGTCGCCAAAGATAAGTGTAACGCCGACAAGCCAGAGCCAATTGACGCTTTAAAGGATAATATTCGTGAAGCCATTGGTGAAATACAGCTGCACACAATCGATAATGTGCTTAAAAATTTTACCGATCGTGTAGTCTACTGCAAAGCCAGCCGAGGTAGCCCATTATTAACTGGAAGGATTGAACTTTCAAATAAAAAAAGAAATTTGAGCAAATATTCAGTAGAGTTTTTTTTAACAGTATTTTCAAAAAAAAAAAGTTATTTGACGGACCCTTTAACTCGAGGATAGTTTTTATTTTTTTTTGTTCTTTTCTCCTAAACTTATGAAATACTGCTTCATAAAGCGATTACAAATTCTTTCCATACTTCCCTTGTCATTGGCAAAAGTTTTAACTTGGTTTCATGTTTGGTTTTGAGCTTTGTTTTCCCCTTCTGCCACATCTAGTTCAAGTAACGCACAGTCTACACGGTTTACGTAGTTCGATTTGGCTGATTTCTTCGCGTTTTATTGCTTGCATTTTGATTTCATATTAAATTGGTCTGGAGTTTGTTCGAAACAAAAGTTCGCCCACTGTCGCCGTAGTCTAGTAGGTACTGTTTTGGTTTATTAGACATAAGGTTCAAAGCTCAGGTCAGACATCAAACTGAAGTATGAACAATTATTTCTGGAAAAAAATTCTGAGAATAAATAAAATTGACAAGAAAATTTTCTCAGAAATCTATAGCCGTAGATTTCGCCACTCACGTAAATAAATTAACACCCACAACATAAGTGCCATGAGAAGCCAGATTGTAACCTTAACTGAAGAGATAGTGGTCTATAGTTTATTTAGACCAAAAGTTCGCCCGTTAATTATGTGGGCTTGGATTCTAAAGATATTGCCTCATGTTATGTTTTCAATTAGTAATAATGATTTAACGTTGCTATCAAATAAATGGAGTCTGGTTTGACAGCTAAGGCTGTTTGACATCCACAACTTGTTTAGAGCCTGGAAAACCTAGTTTATACGTGCTTTAATGTAATCGTCAGAACCTTCTTTTAAAATACTGTGCTAGCAATATAACAGATTTGCCACTGTTGAGCTGTTGTTATTTTTGTACAAATTCACATAAATTTCGTCTTTCTAATTTTAATTCTCAGACTTTTCCCTTATTAATATCATCATGGACCTGGGACTTAAGGAAACTCCACAAGAAAAGGTTTAACAGGCCAAATCGCAAGATTTCTATGGCCAGCCCAATCTGTTCCACATGGTATAAATATACTTTAGAATAGCTCGCGCAGAAATCCAAAGCTTCAAGAACTTTGTGATACGTAGCGCCATCTTATTGAAATCACATATTGTTGATGGAATTCGGATGACACCAACAGCTACAAAGCCATACGAAATAGTGACAATAGTGAACAGTAGATGTGGCCAGTTTCGGACACGGGCAGAACGGTGTAGAAAATCTGGCCAAGGCTGGATAGAAGGCGCGAGGGAGCTCTACTTAAGAGAATTCGGCTCAGCAATGTTGTCGGGGTTATTACGAGGCATTGGATTAAAGGAACGTATGCGAGGAGTATTGGTCATGGATACCCTGCAAATGATTTCTGTAGAAGCTGTGAAGATGAGGATAAGGATGAGGCTGTTCTTTATCTAATGTGTACATGCCTGGCACTTGGCGTATTATATGGAGGATCTCATCAGATTTCTGACAAAAACTCTGATAGCAAATAAAATTGCCATAATAAAGTTTCTCCAAAATCTGTCGTTCGGAATAGAATTTAAAGCGAATAAAATCAACACGTGCAACATAAGTGGTGTGAGAAGCAGTGTAATAATCCTGACTGAAGGTTTGTAATGACCAATTATGTACGTTGTGACGACAAAATTCAGGGACCTCGTTTTTGCTCACACCATATCAATGAATGATAAGTAATATAATAATAGAATTTTCATTTTCTTTTCGATGTTGCTGTAAAAATTCTCATAAATAAAAATATCCATAATCAGTTTAGACTAAGTTCATAAAAATCCCATTGTCCTTGAAATATTTATTAATGTTGTTAAGGTTGAATGTTCTATTTTCAGAATTATTCTTTTTGGTGATAACGGTTGTCGTACGACTCTCGTTTAACCTACCTCTCTGCTGAATTCAATTATTGCTTGCTCTCACATTGGTGAGTTGTAACGTAGAACACAACTTGTTTGAGGTTCAATCATGTTCGATCCGTTATTCGTTTCTTTTGTATACAAAAGCAAGCATGTCTTCAGCGGTCGAGACAGCTGGTGACGAGTTGCTGGTAAGGGGGGTCGATCCTGAAACATCACTGCGCTATTTACATAAGCAAATTGGTGTGATTCACCCCACTAGTGAATTGTTTACAACCAGTGAAACGTTGGCAACTGCGACTGGGAAGATACCAAAGGTTTCAGGGCGGCAATCATCCAGAGCGTATGCCGTTTGATTTACTGCCCTGACATCCCCCTTTAGTTGACTTGACTGACTGTACCGGGGTATTAACAAGGAACAGTAGACACTACAGACCGTTTTACTGTTTGTCTGACTCTAATCCCCTGATGCTTTCGGCACTGAGACTGGACCAGCTACCAGAGGTTTCAGGTCCCTCCTGTATAATATCCAGAGCGTCTGCCGTGTGATTGTTGCTTTAACATATCTTTGGTTTTGACGTGACTGACGATGTTACTCGATGGATCGAGTTTGGGAGCCTTGGGCTTATTGAGTAGTATTAAGCTTAATTACTCGATTTATGGAATCCTAGCGCAGTTTAGTATGTAAGCTATTTTTATCATTCTAAATAAAAAGTTTCGAATCTTCAAGGAGATGTCTTTTATCTATGTAACCACTGGACGTTGCTGTCGTTACAACGTATATAATTGAAAATTATAGAGTGAATGATATGTAATTTAAGCAAGGATTTTGATTTTCAATTCGATTTAGTTGGTCTGTGAAGTTTAAAACCCTTTTGGGTAGATCTTCTTAACAATTCCAAGACTAAATTTTTAAAAGTTTTGTCACATAAAATGTTTCATAATGCCAATGGAAAACTTTTTAATCCATTTCAACTATAAATTGCCATTAACTGTGATAACGATCCATAAGCCATTAAACATTTTCACTGGAATAAACACACACAATACTTTCACTAGCATTCATTGCGGAAAAGTTTCCTTTCTTCGCTTCTTTTTTTGATTTTCAAGAAAAACTTTGGCGTTATAATTAAATTAAAGGAAATTAATATTTCTTAATATTAACACTTTTACTTTTATTGTACGCCAGAGAGAGAAGAGAGTGTGACTGTACTCACATAATATTAATAAAAAGAAAAAACAAATTTTTTCTTGTACAACTCCTGGCTCCTGGCATGAGCTGGTCCTGGCATGAGCTGGGTGAGGCTGAAATTAGAAGAAGAGAGAGAAAACTATATCAGTGAAATGAGAATGAGAATGAAAAGTTTACCATTTTCCTTGATGAAATTAAATTAGTAGCACGATGAGTTTCAACTTGAGCTGAAACAGTATGGAATTGAGAAAAGAGATGCTTGGCTGTTGCCTGGCACATTTAACAGAAGTTCTCAAGGTCTTGAAACCATCATTATTGCACTTCTTATGCTAGAGTTTAAGATTTTCACGTTTTTTTTCTGTTTTTCTTTCCATTTCTTTTTGATTTTTTTCAGTAAAACAAACTTGTGTTACACAAAGTCAGTCAATGGCTATTAGTTTCTATTACAGAGCATAAGAAAACTTTACCGGGGCAATGATGAAAAAGAAAAAAAATTTAAAAACACAGAAACGGAAAGAAAAGAAAACAAAAAATCAAATAAATGCTAAGGAAATGAAATAAAAGTTAAAACAGAATTGTTTTAAATGTGCAATGAATTCAAATTAAAACAAACATGGCCAGCTTTGTATATAAAGGTGGCCAATGAAGAATATCATTGCCAGCCAACTATGCAGGAGGAGGAGTAACAGTTTAATTTCTTTCCTTTTTTTATTTTTAATCATATTAATTACGAGTTTAAAGTTTGTGCTCATTTTCTAATATTATATTCCCACAATGTGGTGTTGCATATAATCAAGTGTAAATGATATTATTTACAATAATTATAAAATATAATTTATTTAACACTCTTTTTTTTATTATCATGTTCTTTTTTTTAAGCATGATTTTTATCTACTATTCCCCTAAAGCAAATGACAGAATATTAAGTTCACAACAGTGTTTGTAACAATACAATAAACTCCCCATAGTCTTGTAGGTAGTGGCTTATTGGCTCAGGCATCAGTCAAAAACGAAATATAAACATTTTTCTTTGGCGACTTTCCTCCAGCAGATTTCTGGCAAAAACTCTAAAAGCAAATAAAAATTATAATGAAAAGTTTCCTCAAAAATCCGTTTTTCCGAATCGACTGTAGGTCCACGTAGGCCATGCTAGTATAAAATTAATATACGTAGCATAAGATTCTAACACTTCTTATGCTAGGTCGTAATCTTAACTGAAGAGTTATAATGCCCAATTGTGTACATATGTACAGGGTGACTGATATATAATGCAACAATAAACTTGGTTATCAGGTTCTTCATTAGTGGTATCATTTAGTAGTTTAAATGCATAAAAGTTTATCGTTTGTCGTACATTATTTGTTAGGATTAAGACCTAGTTTCTCCTTATGACATGTGTCTTAATTTTTTTACATGAGTGGCGGAACTTACAGGGTGGCTGATATATAATTCAACAAAGTAAAGCCCTATTTTTTTAATTTTTTGTTTTTAATTTTATTGTTCAAAACCAAAAAAATGTTGCAAATAACATCAAATTTTTGGAATCAGTTTAGATTTGTTCGAATTGGCCACCTTTGGTACGAATTATGGCTTTCAAACGGCCGAGAAAGCCATCTCAGGCTGCACGAAAGGGCTCTGCGATATTTTGGCCCATTCCCGACAAAGCGCCGTCTTGAGATGATCAACACTTTGTTATTTTTTAATGAGAACCTTACTCCCCAAAATGCCCCAGGCGAAAAAGTCAAACGGATTGAGATCCAAAGATTTTGGTGGCCATTATGCGGTATAAATGAAGCGAGGAACCTCCTTTTTAAAGCATTTTTGCTTGACGCGTGTTGAGCCCCGTTGAAAAGTCCATGGACTGCGGCCGAAATTTTTGTCTGCCCAGGGCTTCAATACTGTCTTTAAGAAATTTTCTCTATAATATTCGGCATTTATTTTGACCCCACGGTCTATGAATACGAGCGAGGAGTGACCATCGGCCATTACGGCTGCCCACACCATTACCATCAGCGGCGCTCGAGTTCTGGTGGCCAATCGCAGGTGTAAATTTTCAGCTGACCCCTTTGGCAAGTAAACCCGATCATTTTGTTTGTTCACAAACTGCAAGAATGCAAAGCCCTATAAAACGAATTAATTGGGTAACTGATTTAGATACTCAACTGTCCAAAGAAATACAGGAGGTAGTAAAGGTGAATATTTGCAAGCTGCATACAGCTATCTTGGAATTATTTTACCAACAAATATTGATTGCAAGAAGTGTTTTTCAACGGCAGCGTATGTTGACAACAAAATTCGTTCAATCCTATCAGATCACATGTTAGAGATGCTTTAACCTTTTCGTAGGAATCCAAATAATTTGCTTAAAACTAATGCATTTGTATATCGATAGCTTAATATAGAAAGGTCGTATCACAAATTTTCAGTACTTTACCCGATCATTTTGTTTGTTCACAAACTGCTCAATTTGGAATGGCTTCTCATCGGAGGAAATCAAATCCGGTAACTGGTCACTTTCGTGCAAGCGAAGTAACTTTTTGGCTCTTTCCAGTCTAACTTTTTTTTTGTCCATTGGTGAGCTATTGCACTTTTTGGAACTTCAATGGCTTTAGTCTAATCTCATTTTTTACTTTTCGGATCATTTCTGGTGTTGTTACCGTTTTTTTTTCGATCACTTTTTGGACGCGATGCTACACTGCTAGTATCACGGTAACGAGCAATAGTACGAGAAACAAAAGATTTATTCACATTTAAATGTTAGAGAGCTCTAACGATAGCCACCTATGGTTTTCCAGCCAAATATAAAGCAATCACACTATCACGATTTTTTTCTGAATGCAATAGATCAAAATGCTGTCACTGGAATAAATCTGTCAGCTGACAGACGAGTAGTTTACAAAGGATAACAACCTGAATTTGGTTGCAATACATATCAGCCACCCTGTAATACGAATTTGACATATGTCACCTCGGCCGTATGATAATATTTCGCATGCAATTGAACACTGCCAGCTGGGCGGTATGTGGTTTCAATAGAATGAGCCACTAGTCACATTACAGGAAAGATTTTGGCTTTATTGCATTACATTTTTCCGGAAAGAGTAATTTCACGATTTGAAACCTGCAAAAATGTCTTTATTTATCAACGTAGACAGGTGGCTTTACATAAACCCTAAAAAATAACCCACTGGTCTTGATATTGAATTAATTGGATTATTACATGAAATTATTTGTAGTCAAAAGTTTCCTTAAGTAAATAAATTATAGTGCGCACCTTCACAACAGCCGGCTGTAGTATTTTTGCCAAAATATTCAATTGCTCTCTAGCGACCAACGATGCGTATGAGAGATATTTTTGTGTATGCATTTCTTAATTAAATATTACTCATACGACTAACACCAATGCTGATCGAGTGTAATTTATGCCATCTTTTTAAGTTATGAACAAAAATTTCTAGTCATGCTTTTATGTTATTCTGACCATTATCATTTTTGATGTCATATGAGCCAATGATCCCATCGTCCCATAAAGTAGTCCACTTTGTATTGTAAAGCGTCCGCCAAATAACTTTTTTTTTTAAATGCTTTAAAATGAAATCGACTGAATATTTTTTCAAATTTCATTTTTTATTTGAAAGTACATTCCTTCCGGTTAATAATGGAAAATAATTTCATTCAAATGGCTGCCTCGGCTGACGTTGCAGTAGCCTACACGATCTGTCCAATTTTTAAGCATATTATCGATTGTGTGCAATTTGGATTTGGGGGACCTTACTCTTCTTAGAGGCAAAGCTTGTGTATTATATTCACTCTAAATGAGACAATTCTGCATATTTATATACCCAATCAATCAAAAATTTGGCTACTTGGGAAAATAAAATTATCAATGTCAGCTCTTCCATTGATGGGCGGGTACTGTAGTCGATTGATTTTTCTTCCTGCAGCATTATGGCCACATATTTCTTTGGGAACGACGTCAGTTAGGTCATGTACATCAATGTCGATCACTATAGTTCATCATATGGCTAAAATCGGATGATCTGGACACTAACGATAAGTGGTTTTAATAGAATAGAGCTACGTTCCACACAGCTTTTGCACAAGCAGCATGAATAGATGGTCATCTCATTTACCATTGAAATGAACTGGCCACCAAAGTCGTAACGTTCAAAATTTTTCTCGCTTAATCGTAATCTGTAAATAAACCACAGACAACAGTGGACCTAAAAGTCAACGTAACCTATTTCTTGGGATAAATTCAGCGTGATTTACGCGTCATGGTCCTGGAAAACCCACCCATAAAAGCCGTAAGGGACATTTGTATAGTATTTCTTAGGAATAACCAGATATTTCGAAGATATTTCCCATACATGCATACTATAATTGATCATTACAACCCTATAGTCAGGATTACAACCAAGCTTCGCCCCATCACTTTTGTTGTGTTTGTTAATTTTATACATGAGTAGGGAGGCCTGCAATTTATGTCGACTCTGAAACACAGAAGTTTGTAAAACTTCTCATGAATATTTGCCTACAGACTTTGCTTAATTTAAGTTTGAACTAAGAAGCACTTGATGAAAGACCTAATATCTTAAAGTAATGAGTTCACCTTTTGATACCATGCGAGGTTTCAGACAAGGCGATCCCTTATCATGCGACCTTTTCAACTTCGTCATGGAGAGTGTTCTGCGAAAGGCGGGATGCATCGTAATGGCACTATTTTTCAAAAAAGTGTCGAGTTGCTTGCGTACGCTGACGACATCGACATCATAGGGCGCACCAAGCGAGATATTACTGCTGCCTTTAGCGCTATTGCACGGGAGTCTAAAAAGATGGGTCTGGCAGTAAATGAGGGCAAAAGAAAGTATATCTTATCGACAAGTAGAGACGTGCGGCGTATTGATTCTCAGATTACGGCCGGATAACTATACTTTTGATAAAGTCAAGGAATTCATTTACCTTGGCTTCGCTGTTACCACCGAAAATGATGTCAGTCTGGAGATCAAGCGCAGAATTACTCTTGCCAACAGGTGCTATTATGGTCTCAATAGGCAATTGAGTAGCAGAGACCTCTCTCGCAAGACGAAACTAATACTCTACAAGACGCTCATCCTACCCGTGCTTCTCTATGGCGCAGAAGCATGGACACAATTAAGAACTGATGCAGCTGCCTTGAGAGTCTTCGAGAGAAAAGTCCTACGTAAGATCTTCGGTCCAGTGCGAGTTGGCGATGATTTTCACATCCAATTTAATAGTGAGCTGTACGAGCTCCTCAACGACATGGACGTTGTACAGTGTATTAATATCCAGCGGCTGCGCTGGCTCCGTCAAGTCATTCGAATGGAGGAGAATGCTCCGGTGAGACGAGTGTTTGATGCGGAGATCTGCGGAAGTCGGCGAAGAGGACGACCTTGTATCCGTTGGAAGGACCAAATCGAAGAAGCCCTGCCATCGATTGGTGGACCAATTGGCGTAGGCGCGCAAGAAGCAGAGGCGCCTGGAAGGATGTGTTGCGGCAGGCCGCAATCCGTTAATCGGGTTGTTATGGCCAATTAAGTAAGTAAGTATGAATTCATCTCCCCAATCTAAGGATTATAAAGAAAATGTCAAAGACTTCCATAGTATTGCATGACAGTTCAAAAGTAAATTCGATTTTCCAAATAAAAGTCTTTGAATTCATGCCTAAAAATCAAATTTTGTACTAAAATTTGTTGTAAAATTTGTTCTATATCAATAACACAAATATGTAGTTACTCAGTATTGTGACCCAGACTGTCAGTCTTAACAGAATAATTGTAACTTTTTTTTTTTAAATTTTTAGTTTGAAAAACATGTCAATACATAATGTTTCACATGAGTTTTAATTGTGTAAAGCGATAAAAAAAAGGATTCGTTTTTTTGTTGTTGTTGTTGTTAAATTAAATCTGGTTTTTGTACAATTTGGATTTTTAATTAACCACAATTTTCAGTAATAATCAGGAGTATAAAGAAAAAAAAAATCATTTTAAACTACGGCATCAGAGCAAAAACAAAATAAATGTTTTAAATTGTTGGAATTTTCGTTTTTTTTTTTTATAAATTCTTATACAAAAAAAAAACGGAAACCTGTACCACTAAATGTTCTAATCCAATTAAAATTACAATATAAATGCAAACACAAACGCTTATGCTGTACTATGCTAGAGGCATTTAAAGGCACACTTGCGTTGGCAGTTTAATGCCACAAATTATTAACCCATTAATTAGAGTTGGTCCAAAAATTATTTTTTTAAATTACATTTCATTAGAATGCAAAATGGCGTTAAAGCCGTACTTTACGTTCCTTGAGAGTTATGAATTACAGAGAAAAGTTACTAAATTGTCGCAGAACACAAGCAACTAAATATCGTATAAGCCAGCTATCGATTTAAATTTTAATTATTTCGAAACTGGCATTACTTATGTCATTCTGTTTTGCCACTGAACGTAATGAATCGATTTAAGCTTAAGTAATGCTTGAGACTTATAAGGAATTTATTTTGAAAACAAAGACAATTGTTCGGAAATTTGCAGGAAAATATTGTACAAAATTTGGTCATAGAGGAGCAGCAATAGTGCTCGGTATACGCAAGTTTATTGCTGAAGTCCGTACAGACGAGTGCTTGTACAATGTAATGATTCGATTGACTCTTGAGGCAAGATTGGGATCAGTTGGAAATTTATTTCCAAAACAAAGACATTCGATCGCTCAGTGGGAAATTGCAAGTAAATGTCGTACAAAATTTTTGTCGCGGAGAAAAACCAACAGTTCCCGTTATAAGCAAGTTTATTGCTAAATTTTGTATCATTTGTTTCACTGTCGCGGCGCCAAGACGTAAGCGTGCTCGAACAGTGCGTATACATGAAAATTTCGAATCTTTGAGTGAAAGTATACGTGAGAGTCCATAAATATCAACTCGCCATGGTTCTCCAGAATTAAACATTTCACGCACCAGTTTATGTCGAATTTTGCGAAAAGATCCTGATATGACGCCTTACAAAGTCTAATTGGTTCTAGAGTTGAAGTCATCCACTTCGCTAGATGGCCACGATGATTTCGATTTTTCCAAAAAAAAAACATCTTTGCGAATAAAGAATACCCGTATTTGTGTTTCAGAAAACCCGCATGTGGTCTTACAGAAGCCAATGCACCCATTATGATTGCATATTTGGTGCGACTTGTGAATCGGAGGTCACATATTCCTTTGAAAATGTCTAGGTCGCAACCATAACGGCCAATGGAGACACCTATCGCACTTTGATAACCGCTCTTCATGGTATTGATGTGAAGGATGTTTGCTTCCAACAGGATGGTGCCACTTGCCGCATATTTCATGCCACAATCGATTTATTGCGTCCAATGTTTTAAGGCCGTTTAATTAGCCGAAATGGTAATGTTAATTTGGCAACCAATAAGCAAAAATTCGACATCGCTGACGTAATTTCTATGAGAGGCCATTAAAGAAAAGTGTTATACCGACAAACTAGAGACAAATGAGCACTTGAAGATCAACATTCGTGATCCCAATACTGTGATCCCTAATACTCGAAAAAGTGCACGAAAATTGGTCCGATCGAATGAGAAACTGTGAGGCCAGTCGCGGCATCCATTTCTAACAACTGTACTTCACAGCAAAATATTAAATTTGGCAAAATTTTCAAATCGCTATTAACATTAGCAAATCACAAATGGTGTGATTCTCCCTACTAGTAATATGTTTGCCGTCAGTAAAACGTTGGCAACTGTGACTGGACCGCCACCAGAGGTCACAGAACCACAATCATCCCGTGCGTAGGCCATTTGATTGTTGTTCTGACACTCCCCTTTGGTTGACTCCATTGACACTATTATTTGACGAACCATTGACTGGACCGACACCCGAGGTCTCAGAGCCATAATCATCCAGAGCGTGTGCCGTTTGATTGTTACTCTGACACAGCCCTTTGGTTGACGCTTTCGGTACTATTATTTGACGAACCGTTGACTGGACAGACACCAGAGGTCTCAGAGTCGCAATCATCCAGAGCGTGTGTCGTTTGATTGTTACTCTGACACTCCCCTTTGGCTGACTTGACTGACTGTGCCGGGGTAATAGCAAGGACCAATAGAAACCACAGTCATCCAGAGCGCATGCCGTTTGACTGTTGTTCTGACTCAATCCCCCTTAACGCTTTCGGTACTTTTATTTGATGAACCGTTGACTGGACAGACACCAGAAGTCTCAGAGCCACAATCATCCAGAGCGTATGCCGTTTGATTGTTACTCTGACACTTCCCTTTAGCTGACTTGACTGACTGTGCCGGGGCAACAGCAAGGACCAATAGAAACCACAGTCATCCAGAGCGCATGCCGTTTGACTGTTGTTCTGATTCAATCCGCCTTAACACTTTCGGTACTATTATTTGACGAACCGTTGAGGGGACAGACACCAGAGCTCGCATAGCCCCAATCATCCAGAGCGTATGCCGTTTGTGAAAGTGGAATAATTTTAATTATTTGGTCTCTGTTACCTGAACTAAGCATAAAATGAAACATTTTCCTGTAATGGGTTAATAAAATTATTTAGAATTGTATGCGGTGCTACATACCGATGCCGTTAGAGCAGTTTTTCCACTGCAGTTTGTATATTATTTTCGTTTAAGCCTAAAAATACAAATTAAATCGAAAAATCAATGTAAACCGCAATTGTTATTTTTGTTATTTTGTTTGCTTGCATTCAATGTATTCGTTTAATTTCCATTTATAACACTCTTAAATGAATGTCGAACTGTGGATGGAATGTTGGGCAATCCATTTTCTGTTGTTTTTTTGTTTTCGAAAATTTTGTATGAAAATTTCACAAAACTTTGTGTGATTGGGGTTAAACGAGGGAAGAAACGAGAACAAGTTGTTTTGTTGTTTCAATGGAAATTAATCTCATTCGATGTAAAACTAATTTAAATTAAATTTTTATCAAATGTTTTAGTATTAATTTGTTTTTAAAATCGATTTATGGCTTGAAGTGTAATTCAGTTTAATTGCTGTCATGATTTAATTTAGCAAGCAAGCCTCGTATGATTTTTTTTGTTTTTTTTGGGGTATGAAATGAAATTATTTTGAAACTGTTATAGTTTCAATGTGTTTTTATAAACAAAACAACCACAATTCGTGGAAAATTTTGAATAGAAACCACATTTATTTAATAAGTACCAACAACAATATTTGCTTTTCATTCGTTATTGTTTACATCTACATATATTTGCTAATGTAAATACTCTAATACAAGTTAAATATTTTTGTAAATATGGTAACAAGATTTTGTGTTGCTTACAGAGAGAGTTTTGATGAGGCATTTAATTTGTGGAGGACTAGAGTGATGTAAAGAGCAGTGCCGTGTTTACCATCTCTACATCCTACAACCAATTACCGAGCCCTTTTTAAAGTGTATGGGGCAATGGCATCACGAATGGTGGGCCATCCAATGCTCAATTGTCTCTGGTTTGATGGCATAAAACTTTTCTTTAAAGACGCTCCACAGAAAATAGTCCAAAAGTCTCTAATCGTTGTTTCTTGCCACACCAAACTGTCACTTGTAATGGGTGCATTGGCTTCTGTAAGACTTCAGGGTGGCTGATATATAATGCAACAAAGTAAAGCGTTATATTTTAAAAATTTTTTTTTTTTAATTTTAACATAATATAATAACATAACATTTTAGAATCAGTTTAGATTTGTTCGAATTGGTCACCTTTGGTATGAATAATGGCCTTCAAACGGCTGACAAAGCCATGACAGGCTGTACGAAATTGGCTCTGCGGTATTTTGGCCCATTCCCGGCGAAGTGACGTCTTGAGATGATCGACACTTTAGTATCTTTATAGGGAACCTTACTCTCCAAAATACCCCTGGCAGAAAAACCCAACGGATTTTGGTCCGGAGATTTTGTTGGCCATTGTGCGGTAGAAATGAAGCGAAGAACCTCCTTTATAAACCATTCTTGGTTGATTCGTGCTGGGCTTCAATACTGTCTTTAAGACATTTTCCCGATAATATTATTACGAGCGGGGAGCGACCATCGACCGTTATGGGGGCCCAAACCATTACCATCGGTGGCCAATCATACATTCATAATTGGTCATCATTACAACCCTTCAGTTTGGATTATTGACCTGGTTTCTCACACCACTTATGTTGTATGTGTTCATTTTATACATAAGTGGTGGGGCCTTCAGTTTAAAGTCGTCTCCGAACGACAGATTTTTGAGAAACTTTTCATGGCAATTTTATTTACTCTCAGAGTTTTTGCCATAAATCTGCTGAGAGGAAATCGCCAAAGAAATACTTTTTGTATTTTGCTTTGATGTCTGGCCTGGGACTGGAACCCTGGGTTTACATCTAATATGCCAGCACACTACTTACTAGACCACGACCAGTAGTCTTCTTTGGCAAGTAAACCCGATAATTTTATTTGTTCACAAACTGCTCTATTTGGAATGGCTTCTCATCGGAGAAAACAAAAGTCGGTAACTGGCCACGTTCGTGCAAGCGAAGTAAATCCTTGGCTCTTTCCAGTCTGACTGTTTTTTTTTGTCCATCGATGAGCTCTTGCACTTTTTGGTACTTCAATGGCTTCAGTCCAAGCTCATTTTTCAATATGTGTTGCATCCGTTCTCGCAGTATGTTCAACTCACGAGCAATTTTTTACCACTGCGGCGTGGATTTCGATCAAATCTGGCCTTCACTTTTCGGATCATTTCTGGTGTTGCTACCGTTTTTTTTCCTCCACTTTTTGGACGCGATGTAATACTGCCAGTATCACGGGAATGGTACGAGAGGCAAAAGATTTATTAGTATTTAAATGCTGGAGGGCTCTAACGATAGCCACCTGTGGTTTTCCAGTCAAATATAAAGCAATAACACTATCAGGCTTGAATTCCATTACGAATAACTTTTTTTCTGAATGCAATAGATCAAAATGCTTTTGTAGGCTTGTAAATAATAAAATGAACTGCCATTAGAATAAATCTGTCAGCTGTCAGACGAGTGATTTACAAATCACAGCCAACCTGTACTTGTGGGTTTTCTGAGAAAATGAGGTTTATCTGAAGAGACGATTTATTTTTTGTTCGCAAAATCAACATTAGCGTGCAGTTTCTCGGTGGCCCAATAGATTTCAACGTTGCTCAAGCGTTGAAGTCGCCGTAGTCTAGTAGGTAGTATGCTGGCTTTTAGACGTAAAGCCAGGGTTCGTGCCCCAGGCCAGACATTAAAATAAAATACAGATAAATACAGATAAATAAAATAAAAGCAGATTTCTGGCAAAAACTCTGAGAGTAAATATAATTGCCATGAAAAGTTTCTCAAAAATCTGTCGCTCGGAGTCGACTTTAAATTGTAGGTCCTGCCACTTATGTATAAAATTAGCACAAAACATAAGTAGTGTGAGAAACTAGATCAATTATCCTGACTGAAAGGTTGTAATAACCAATTATGTATATGTATGTTGCTCAAGCGTAAATCGATTCATTAGGTTCAGTGGAGGTAATATACTGAATTTTGTGACAGAATAGCATGGCATAAACAGTGCCAGATTCGGAAGGAGTTAATATAGGAGTTAATATAGGGGTTAATAAAATCCTTATCAATTAAATCAACATAATCGAACTTTTTTAGCAAATACTTATCAAGCCTGATTAACAGAGTGTGTCAATATTCTCTAACAATTTTAATCTGTAGGTTAAATTAAAAATATTTGAAATAAATTTGTTCTCGTATAAAAATGTTCAACATGTCATGCAGCAGTATTTGCAGCAGCAATAGAATTGCTGTGTAGATCATATGCTTAGAACATGCATAGAGAAATGATGCCATGCACAACTATTAAATTATTGTCACTGCTTCAAAACTCGTTATGCCCTTCAACCTCGTGTAACAGGCTCATCATGACAATCTGTTACATTAGAGAGCCTGAACAATTTATGAACAAGAGTGTTGGGGAAACACACCACACCACACATTGAGCTCTAAAGCCACCCCGACAAAAAAAAAAATGTGTTTGAAAACTAAACAAAAACGAACAAAAAACAAGAAATATTATTAGAAAGGACAGTGAAGCACAAGAGACAGACAGACAGACATACAGACGGACATAACAACTGCTGATGTTGATGATGATGATGGAATGACACAAACAATGGCTCATCGTCGTCGTCGTTGTTGTCATCATCATCAACAATCCAGTCGCCACATGAACAACAAATATGAATGATGTTTCCATATGATGGATGTGTAACAACACGATGAAATATTGTATGAAGCTGAGAGGGCTCTCAGCAAAAATACAAAAATAAAAACAAAAAATTGAAAAGAAACTTTTTTTGTTTTTGTTTTTGTTTGTTTCTAAATACTGGTCACATTAAGAGAAGTTGCAAACATATTTCATATTTTCACAGAAGAGTAGAGTAGAGTAGAGTTGAGTCTGGTATGGATAATTTAGTTCTGGGTTGATCATTAGTGCCTATTAAAAGGGGTTTCTGTTCGCACACATGAATAGAATGAATGATGATTTTTTATTAATAAATGACAAAAACTTAATAAATTTTGAAATATAATAGGAATATGCAGCTAGTTGAACATCTATTTTCGTTGTAATCAATGGAAATAATTTGTGAAGTAATAATTAATGAGTTGCTGGACTTAGTAATTGACGTTTCATTAACCGTCTGCATAACAGTAATAAGCAGAATTATCAGGAATAATCATCGTCAACACTTTATATAGAAAAACTCCGTACCATCTCCAGTCTAGTAACGTAGTTATAGACTAATGGTTCAGCACCTGGCTAAGGTATCTCGAATAGAACGAAATATAAACGAATAACTTGAGAGTAAATGAAATTGTCTTCAAAAATTTTCTCAAATTCGCCATTTGAGGCTCCGATGCTCATGGTTAAAATTAACTCACACAACATAGGTGGGGTGAGAATATAGGTTGTAATCTTGACTAAAGAGTTGTAATTTAAAACAAATCTGAGAGTAATGAAAATTTCCTTGAATATTTTCTCAAATCCGTCATTTGGGGTTTCGATACTCATGGTTAAAACCAACGCACACAACATAAGTGGTGTGAGAATCTATGTCATAGTCCTGATTAAAAGGTTAAAATGCCAAATAAAGTAAGCAGTATTATTTTTCTGACAATTCGGGCTCTCATATGAAGAGACGTACAAGATATGTTATGATGCATCAAAAAAGGATTTTTTTAAAAGGATAAAGCTCTTCGATATTTTGAAGTAAAAATCATGGCACATTTTATTAAAAATTTTTATAATTGCTGCCAAAGTGTTTGTATTTTGATGGTGAGGATGCGATGTCAGATGCTCAGAAAACTTTGTAAATCAGACTGCTGAAGATCCCGATAGAATTTTCTCAGCGTTTCTATAAATTACCTGAATTTGTCGAAATTAGTAGCGCTTGCTTAACGTCCGCATGCATATTCAACAATTTAAAACAAGGGTAGTTTTTCTAACCAATTAGACTGTCTGCCAAGGTATCTAAGGGACTTGCGCTTAAAACTATGGAGATATTACCTTATTTGATGAAAGGTAGGGTTTTTAAAACATGCCCGTATTAAAACAAAATCATTAGCGTTGAAGGACTACAATAATGTTCAAACAAACATATTTCATTTTATCAGAGATCTGCAACGAGTATTCGAAACAATGAGCACATTCGAGCCATACTTATAATTTCTGATACTTACACGCATTCTCACTTATTTTGATATCATAGTCATACTACTCATATTCAAAGTTGGAAGTACTCGTCGTATTCATACTTAACAATACGCATAATGTTATTGACTTCGACTCGTCTCTACTTAACGTTTACAAGAAGCACAAAATAAGTACGATTCGAGTACGAACACTAGTATACTCACTAAAAGATTGTGTTGTCTTTGCCTTTCCTTTCTTCTTTGTTTGTTAATGCAACAACAACAAAGGCTGTAAAGTTTGATGAATGATTCAAGCCTCTTGAATGACTTGTAAAGTATTATAAGTATTTTTCTCAATTTATGAATCAGAATGAGGTGTATGAATAAATCATATTTCGAATGTTGTAAGTTTAATATCAACGTTGTACTCATACTCATTGCTACTTGTACTTATAAATCAATGTTATAGCGAGTAAGAATGAATCAGAGTAGTTGAATTTCAATTTTGTTGATTCATTCATACTCAAAATTGCATGAGTAGCGGAAAAACGATTCATTGCTGATCCCTGGTCCCGATACTCATGGTCAAAATTAAAGCACACAACGTGGGTGAGGTGAGAAGATAGGTTGTAGTCTTGACTAAAGGTTTGAAATGCCACATAAAGTAAGCAGTATTATGTTTATGATATTTTGCAGCGAAGTTTGATGAAAACTTTCAATACTTGCTGGGAAAAGTGTTTGTATTTAGATTGTAAGTGAGTATAAGATGCCAGAAAACTTTAGAAATAAGAATGCTGATCATCCCGATGGAATTTTCTCAGCACTTTTATAAAATTACCTGAACGTTGTAGCGTCTCAATTTGTCAAAATTAATAGCGCTGGCTTAACGTACCCATGCATATTCAACAATTTAAAACAAGGGTAGTCTTTATAACCAATTAGACTGCCTGCCAAGGTATCAATGCCAATTCAAAGGCTTTTCGTCTGATTGGCCTAAAACCATGGAGGTATTACCTTATTTGATGAATTGTAGGGTTTTTAAAACATGCCCGTATTAAAACAAAATCATTGAGGTTGAAGTACTCTACAATAATGTTCAAACAAACACATTCAATTTATGTGGATCAGGCCCGATCAGACCGGTTCGACTACAAGGCTAGCAAATAAATGGGTAAAGTCTGGTGTTTATAACTAATACTAAGAGGCACTGTAAAAATACAAATACGACAAGGAGGTATAAATTCACTTCTTATGTGGACTCCTACTAAATTCAAGGCGATATTAATATTTCTGAAGGTTAAGAACCCGAAGTCACTGTTGTCTAGTAGGTAGTGTGTCGGCTTATTAGACGTAAGGTTACGGTTTAAACCCCAGATAAGATATCAAAACGAAATATGAAAAAATATTTCTGGCAAAAACTCTAAGAGTAAATAAAGTTGTCAGGAAAAATTTCTGGAAAAACTGTCATTCGGAATCGACTTTAAACTGTAGGTCCCGCCACTCATGTATAAAAAATTAACGCACACGACATAAGTGGTGTGTGGATCAAGGTCGTAATCCTGACAAAAGGGTTATTACGGGAATTAAGTAAGTAAGTAAGTAAGAACCCGAACCATCTTTGCAGAAGAATGAAGTCAGCTCTAAATTAGCATGCCATTGCCAATGAGGAAGGTGTACAGTATTCCCTCGATTTACGTCGTAGAATGTTCCGGAAAAAGGCAACGTAAATCGAAATGACGTAAATCGAATTTCAAAGAACTCATACTAAATTTTTATTATACGTATTGAATTTCTTTTAAAAGGGAAGTCCCCTGATTTTGTTTATAAACAACAGAGGCGACGTAAATCGAATGACGACGCAAATCGAAGTTTAAGGGAACAAAATTTTTAACGGCGTTAATTGAAACAACGTAAATCGAGACGACGTTAATCGAGGCAATACTGTATTATAGTGGAGCCCGATAATTTTCATATTTATATCGAAAACAAGAACCGGTCGCTATGACAATTCCCACGTCTTGCCTCAACAAGGCGGATATTCATCTAGGTGAAATACTTTAGTGTTATCATGGATAGAAAATTGAAATAGGAATAATAGGGAAACGACAACCCAGAGATATTCGTTCATATATAACACAGCATTGGTTTTAAATGGGACTTCACTTCGGGAACAACGTGTTGCCTCTACAAGAGTGCCATTAGTTCTTATTTAACTTATACTTCAGGAGTTAAATAAGGAGGACTTTAATAGACAGTAAATGCTACATTAAAACACTTCAAAAGTTTAAAAGAATTTGTTATTTAGTGACAAGCGGCGAGATAAGGATAGCACCTGCAAGGGCATTGGAAACAATATTATATGTGGATCAATGGATGGGTGCTCTCACAAATTGGCATCATTTTATTAGAAGCCACACTCCAATTACATCAGCCTCTTGCCAATGACATAAATGACTGCGGGGATGCTACACAAATTGGCTCTAAATATAGTTATAGGAAGCGACTGGGACTTTATATGGAATGTCGATTATGATCTCCTGGATCATGTTAAGATTTACTAATCTAAATGCGATCAGAGATGCAAGACTGAAGGATCAAAGACTGCTCTGGCATGGCTTTAGGCATGGCTCTATTAAAAAGAGATTATATTTAACAGATTTTCACAATACTTGCTAAGGACTTACATCTGTTAGAGAGACATTTTTTTTATTGAAATTTTGTGATCGGAAAATTTTAAAATTATTTAACTTTACAACTTAAAAATATACTTAAATCCGTAAAACGCTTTTTAAATTGTCAACAATAGAACAATAAAAATTATCGCCTTTAGTTTTAATTTTGTAAAATCGTCGTTAAACAATGGCCAATGTCCAATGGGGGTAAATCCAATATTCCTGTACAAACTAAGGGAGATTAATGATTTTCGAAACGCCATTAAAAAAAAAAAAGTTGAAATTAAATGAGAAATACATTCAACCGCTTGCATACAAACTACACTTGCAACGACGCGCAGAGTACTGATTTTTAATACAATGCGTTTAATACAGTTTTAGATCCACTACATGGAATAAAAATTCCGCTTTTTTTGTTTTTGTTCTTGTTATTATGAAAATATATCCATGTGTATGACAGAGTGTGTGTATGTACACATGCAGAGTAAAAACTATTCGCAAGAGGACGTTGAAAAGGATATTTTCCCTACTATTTGTATGCCAAATATAAACGCTGTCGACTGACTACTACTAGTACTACTACTACTGCTGCTGTTGCTGTTGCTTCACACAATGCGTGTTTTCTGTTGTGGTTCATTGTGGTCTTCTAAACGTGTAGAGTAGTAGAGCACTGGGGACGGGGGGTGGTGTTTGCGGTGGTGTTAATGGTTGTTGTGTCGTTATTGGTAAAATATTTTCATTTATTCGTCCGGGTATTTTAGTTATAATAGACGCGTAATGTTGCATGTTCGTTGATTATAGTGGAAGTGTTTTGTAGCCTCACAATGCCAGTAGAATTTATTATTTGATAAATATTTTCGCAACAGCATTTAACAGAAAAGGTATTTTAATAGAAAATATCACAATGTGTGAGTGCGCGTGTATTGGCTAAAGTTTTACTTACATCGACAATATATTTTTGAAAAACAAGCAGCATAAGCTCATATTGAGGCCATAAAGCATCTGCCAATGAACCAGTAAACAAGTTTGGTTCCAAAAAGAAATTAAATTCGAAGTTCTTGTACGAAGTATCTTAAGTAGTGTGTTCCCTTATAAGACGTGAGGCCACGGTTCAAGTCCCATATCAGATATCCCCAACAAAACGAAATATGAAGAAATATTTCTTCGGCAATTGCCGATCAGCAGATTTCTGACAAAAACTCTTAGAGTAAACAAAGTTCTTCAAACTTCTGTCGTTCGGAGGCAACCCGAAACTGTAGCTCCCTTCACCCATGTATAAAATTAATACACATAAGTGGTGAGAGAAAATAGGTCCTAATCCTATCTGAAGAGTTGTAATTACCAATTATGTATGTAGTTTCTCTCTAAACTTTTGACAGAAGATTGCTGAAAGGGGATCGAAAGGATGGAAAGAAAATTTCTTCTTTTTAAGTACGTCAGTGCTTAAGAGAGTTATAATCGAAGCTCTTATCACGCTCTCTATAGTAAGGCATAAAAGCTTCTCCTTTAACCAGGTGAAATTATCTAAAGATTCTGTACGAGAATTAACCTTACAGTATCAAAATCACCCTCAAAATGCAGGCAGAACTGCGAAATACAAAGAAAAAGGCGTTTATTACTCTGAGATACATAGAAGTCTACAATCAGCATGATTGCTTTGAAGCCTCTTTTTTGGATTGGAAATCAAGTAATACCTCATCATCTTTTCGGTGTGTTTGACCAAGATATCTAAGATTTTTAAGAACCTCCATCTCTTGTTTCTTTCGACGAACACTGCCTTCAATAAAATCCTTGGCTAATATGTCAATGGATGTCCTGCTTGGAATTACAACTTCTGTCTCGTCATAGGGAATCCTTTAGCCATAGAATACTACATACATAATTGGTCATTACAAACCTTTAGTCAGGATTATTGACCTAGTTTCTCACACTACTTATGCTGTGTGTGTTAATTTTATACATAAGTGGCGGGACCTACAGTTTAAAGTCGATTCCGAAAGACAGATTTTTGACCAACTTTTCACTTTTCAGAGTAAATAAAATTACTCTCAGAGTTTTTGCCAGAAATCTGCTGAGAAAAAATCGCCGAAAGAATATTTTTTGTATTTTATTTTGATGTCTGGCCTGGGACTCGAACCCTGGATTTACATCTAATAAGCCAGCACACTACCTACTAGACCACGGCGACTTCACCATAGAATACTGCAAAAGCGAACAATCTAAAGACTAATACCAGCTATCGCGAAATGTAGCTCATCCTCCCCGTGCTTCTTTATGGCATAGAGGCATGGACACTGTAAAGCACTGATGCAACACCCTTTAGAATATTCGAGAGGAAAGTTCTACCTAAGATCTTCGGTATAGTACCAGCTAGCGATGACTTCCACATTCGATCCAATAATGGCCTGTATAAGCTCATCAACAATGTGGACGTTGTGCAACGAATAGTGAAGATGGATGTGCTACGACCGAAATTCGATAAATGGGCTGTTAAAGTAAGTGCCAAAAATTTCTCCAGAAACAGCTTTACAAGTTTTACTTGAATTTTCATTTGCTGTTGAAAGGACTATTGGTTAGTAATCACTCCTCCTGTGTACTTATAATTCTTCAATCGCCGTCTTAGATATTTACGTGCTCCTTAGTTATTCCAGTAATAATTAAAATAGCCGTGTATGATAATTTTATTCATACTTGGTGGGTTCTACAATTTAAAGCCGATTCCTAACTATAGATTTTTAAGAAATTTCTCATGGCAATTTTATTTACTCCCATTGTTTATGCTAGAAAACTTAGAGGAAGTCGCCGTAGAAAATTTTTTTTCCTATTTTGATTTGTTGGAGATCTCTGTCCTGGAGTTTTAACCGTGGCATCGCGCCTAATAAGACAACACATACATGCATACATAATTGGCCATTACAACCCTTCAGTCAGGATTACGACCTAGCGTTAATTTTATACATGAGTAGCGGGGCTTACAGTTTAAAGTCGACTACGAACGACAGATTTTTGAGAAGCTTTTCATGACAGTTTTTACTCTCAGAGTCTTTGCCAGAAATCTGTTGAGAGGAAGTCGCCGAAGAAATATTTTTCGTTTTGATGCCTGACCTGGGATACGAACACGGGCCTTTTGTCTCATAAGCCAACACACTACCCACTAGACCACGGCGACTCCAATAAGCCAACACACTACCTACTAAACTAAGGCAACTACAATATAAGTAATAGGACTCAACAACGTTTTCACAATCTAAGTATCTTCTGCTATCACAAGGGCTCTATCATATACAAATCCTACAATTTTAACTGCACTTGGGTCGCTGGAGTTAAGTTATAAACGTGCGTTATCATTGAAGATTATCCGAATTCTATGATAGACATAATAATCAAATATGTAATGTGAAATGTTCGGTTGCTGAAGTAAGGGTAGTGTTCCCTAAAAATATATTTTGAACATCAAAAGTTTACTGTTTCTAGGACGAAGAGAATCATATCCAGAGTCGATGATGTTTTCCTAAATCTATTCCCGGGAATAACTCAAAGTGGTATATATGTATACGAAGATAGCCCTATATACTGCCTACTTATTCACTTACTATATTGCCCATTAGCAACGCAATTATCGGATTCCGCCCTGCTTTAGCACATTCTATAAGGCAACTTTGTTCCTTTCCGTCTTCGCCAGTTGTTTACACCAATCGATGGCACTGCTTCCATGTCTTGGTTCTTCAAACGCAATCCAGGTTGTTCTCTTCGCCGACTTATACGAATCCACGCTTAAAATACTCGTCTTGCAGGAGCATCCTCATCTTCTCGAATACTCTCAAGGCTTCTGCATCAGTGTTTAATAGTGCCTATGCTCCTGCACCACAAAGTAGCGCGGGGAGTATGATCGTCTAGTAGAGTATTAGTTTTGTTGTATGAGAGAGTTCTGTGCTACTCATTTGCCTATTGAGACCAGAGTAACACCCGTTGGCAAGAATGATCCTAGGATAGATCTATTTGACTTTTTGATGGTAACGACAGAGCCAAGATAAACAAATTCACCGATTGTCAAAAATTTTATTTCTTACTGTGTCCTATCATACACCTCTAGGCCTACTGGGAAACAATTGAATATCTTCCGAAGCTTGTCAGCTAGTTTCAGAGAGTGTATTTGTATTCGTGTAAACAAAAAAAAAAAAAAAGAATGAAAAAAAAAGTAGAAAATAACACTGAAACATAAATTTTATCTGCACGCCTTCATGTGCATTTCCGTTGTTGATGCGTTTTAACAGGTATTGTCTGTTGTTTACAGTCACGTTATTTATGCTCTACTATGGCAGCTTAAATACCATTCAAACGAGGGTTGCTGCATAAATGTATTCTTTTGGATTTTCATTTTAAATTTTTAAATTTCTTTCATACGAAAGAAAATTGTTTCCTCTCGTTATGCTACTCGCATTATCGCCCAGGCCACAGGCTATTATGGAAAACAGTGGGGAAAAGTATTAACCTCCCCTAAGGAATTTGGTGGAAAATCTACCTGCTATGAGGAAATTAATACAGCAGTTGTTTAGAATTCTATAGCAGCGGTGCATGATTTTGTGTTAATGCTGTAGGACAATGGAATAAGGCAGGCGATGCATTGAATGGCTTTGAAACATCTAAGAAGAAGTAACATTTTCATGTGTTGCCTAGTGTATTGGTTTCCGCATAAACCATGTCTATGTAACTAATTAAAATTGATGACATTATGAACAGAGGCAAAATATTTTGTGGTCACTAACATCTATTAATGATTTCAATGCATAAATCCAACACAACATCGCAATAATGGAATTTCTAATGCAGTAGAGCTGGGAAAAAGAAAACAAAACAAGAAAGAAAAAATCATAAATTTTAGAGAAGATTATTTGGATAAAAATTTTCTAGAGAAATATTTAAATAAAGGTTTTTTCGTATTAAATTTTAATAACATTTTCATTAGAAAATATTAATTGCATGCCGACTATTAATAAATAATTGTTGGAAATAATAAATAATGTTCCTATTTAATCTGAGGCATTACGTCAATAATCAATAAAATTTTAACTTGAAATCCAACTGAATACAGTTGTACCAACATTGAACAGGCATTGAAGCTTATATGAATCAGATATCAGCAATGAATCGTACTCATAAGTACTCATGCAATTTTGCGTATGAATGAATCAACAGAATTGAAATTCAACTACTCTGATAGCGGATCAGCAATGCATCGTTTTTCCACTTTTCATAAGCACTCATACAATTTTGAGTATGAGTTAATCAACATGAATCATTTGTACTCGCTACAACATTGATTTATAAGTATAAGTAACAATAAGTATGAGTATAACGTTGACATTAAACTCACAATATTCGAAATGTGTTTGATTCATACGCCTACTCATTCTGATTTATAAATTTAGAAAAATACTTATAATACTTGTAAGTGATTCGAGTGATTCAAATCATTCATCAAAATTTACAGCCTTTGTTGTTGTTGCACATACAAACAAAGAAGAAAGGAAAGATAAAGACAGCAAGCAAAGCATAGACACAATCTTTCTGTGAGTATTGAGGTACTCGTACGCGAATCATACTTATTTTGTGCTTCGTGTAAATGTTAAGTAGAGATGAGTCCAAGTCAATAACATCATGCGTATTGTTAAGTATTAATACGACGAGTACTTCCAACTTTGTGTATGAGTAGTATGAGTATCATATTAAAATAAGCATGAATGCGTATAAGTATCTGAAATTATTATCGTTTTGAATACTTATTGCTGATCTCTGATGTTAATGGTCCAAGGGCTTTAATTGAGCAACTAATGGATTAGTGATCGATACCATCGATTGGCAATACTTATGTCATTCTATTCTGGCACAAAATTCAGTATATTATTTTTACTGAACGTAATTAATTGATTAACGCTTGAGCAACGTTGGGATTTATTGGCCCTACGAGAAGCAGCACAATACTTTCGATTTTACTAAAAAAAAAAAAAAAATATCGGATGAAGCACATTTTCATCTTGATGGGTACGTTATTAAGCAAAATTGCTTCATTTGGGGCTTAGGAACTCCATACGTGATGTTACAGAAGCCAATGCATACGTTATGAGTGACTGTTTGACACAGCTTGTGAAGCGTAGGCATCATTGCCTCTAATTCTTTGAAAATGAGAACGGCGCAAACATTACGATCAATGGAGACACATATCACACCTTATTAATCAATTTTTTGTAACCGCTCTTCATGGTACGGATAAGAACGATGTCTGGTTTTAAAAGATTGGTGCAACTTGTCACACATCTCATGTAACAATTGATTTATTGCGTCCAACGTTTGATGGCCGTTTAATTAGCAGAAATGGTAGTGTCAATGGGCCGCCAAGAAGCTGTGATTTGACAGCGTTGGAATATCTTCTGTGGTGAGCTGTATTATGCCTACAGACCAGAGACTATTGAGCATTTGTTATTCCAACATTCGTGATGCCATTGCCGAGATATGACCCCATACATTGGCACTATCGAATGAGGCACTGTGAGGCTAACTGCGTCAGCCATATGAATAAAATAATATTCCATTTCGAACCGGAGTAATAGTGACTTCACAACAGAAAAATAAATTTTTCAAAATTTCAATACGTTGTTGTTTTATTACATAATTAAATTTAAATTCCCCACTCTAATTATCTCTACTTTATCCATTAAGTAACAACGTCTTATTGAATTGTTTAGTTGAGTCAAGGCACCGAAACTCACGCTCTGATTCATAGTTTTTAACGAGAACTAACCACCCAAATTTCAGTCGCACTTATTTAACTTAATTGATCATTAAAACCCTTTAGTCAGGATTACAACCTAGCTCATCAAGCATGTTAATGAGTGTTAATTTTATACAGAAATGATGGGACCTATAGCTACGTTGACTCCAAACGATAGACTTGAGGAACGTTTCATGATAATCTTATTTACTCTTAGAGTTTTACCTGGAGAACTACATGTCTCGTTTGATTCTAGTTGTCTGAGCTGGGGTTTGAACTAACCCCATATTAACCTCCCCGAATTCGGCTATAAATTATATTATCGCAGTCAATTTTTCACTCAATGGGTACTTCAACTAACAAAATTACCACCGAAATTGACATGAACTACAAGAAAAGTTTCAGTATTTGGAGTGGTTTGTGTTAGGTGGCATTATTGAATCATATTTTTCTAGAATGATGATAATCGGAACTTTACAGTCACATGATTACTGACTATTTTTAAGTAATGAAAAAGGTTTTCATGGAATTATTAAGATGCAATGACAAGCAATGCAATCTAATGCAATCATGGCCTTCAAGATCACGCAATTCGAGACACAAAATAATTTTTCGTGGAGATATGCGAAGTATCCCGACATTACGGTTGCCTTGGGTGGAGATTACCATGAAAATAGTCTCAGAAAATCTGTCGTTTCGAGTCGACTTTAAGCTGAAAGTCTCGCCACTCATGTATAAAATTAATACGCACAATATAATGTTGTTTAATACTTTGCCTTTTTTAATTTAATGTTGCATACTTTGCGGATGTTAAAGCATAAGCACTCATACAGACGTATGAGCAATATTTTTTGAATACATCATCGGATTGCATATAACTCATACGCCTTAGTGTTCATTGTTAATGTGATTACTAAGAGACGCCAGATCTTAGTCTTGACTGCAGGTTTGAAACATACAGTAGCGAGCACAAAAAATGCAACACTGTGCCAAAATAACGGTAACTAATTTATCTATTTTCTTTTGCTGTTAATTCTTTCAATTATAAGTTTTCAAAGTAACCACTGCTTTAAAAAGTTAAATATTTTTGAATTAGTGAAAAAAGTGCAAATTTTTAGCGAGCAAAAAAAATGCAACATAATAAAAAAATAGTTAAAGTAAGTTATTTATTTAATTATAATTGAAAATTTCTTAAATAAGTTATACAAAATGTGTTTTGTAATAGAAGCAGCTCTCAGCTGACAGCAAAACTGCAATCATTAAAGCCTTAGAAGAAGGAAAATCCATGCGTGAAGTTGGACACCTCTTTGGTGTAAATCAATCAACCGTATGTCGGATTAAATCTCGATTTTCCTTGAGAAATAGTGTGGAAAGGAAACCAGCTAGTGGTAATCCTCGAAAAACTACCTCTCGCTAAGACCGCCAGATGATTGCACTGGTTAAAAAAGATCCACGAAAAACCGCAGTGGACGTTGCTAATTTCGCAAATGAGCAAATGGGAGTCTCTATAGGCGTTCACACTGTTCGCCGTAGGTTGAAAGAGGCTAATTTGCAGGTGAGACGACCCGCAAATAAACCTCTCATCAGTGCAATCAATAAAAAGAAGCGCCTGGAATTTGAAAAACGTTACAAGGATTGGTCAAATGAACAATGGGCTAAAGTCTTGTGGAGCGATGAAAGCAATTTAATTTGTTTGGCTCCGATGGGATAAATTTTGTTCGAAGACCGCCTGGGCAGAGATATTCTCCAAGATATCAACTTCCAACCATAAAACATGGCGGTGGATCAATAATGGTGTGGGATAAGGAGCGATATGTTTAAAAAAATTATTGATTTTACGTCACGTATTTACAGGTGCGTTTTGCCGTGATGGGGTAGGTCCCTCAACTCAAATCGAAGAAAAAATGGACGCCAAGAAGTACTGTGAAATCCTTGGAGAACACATGCTTCCTCATCTGCGGGAAAAAATGCCTCCTGGTAGCATATTCCTAGTAGTAGCTATTAGATCGGCAAGTTGAGAGGAAACATCCGTCAAATAAGAGGCAATTAGAAGAAATTTTGAAAAGTGAATGGGAGAAAATATCCATTAACACATTAATAGATTTAGTCGACTCTATGCCTTCTAGGTTGCAAGAAGTCATAAAAAATAAGGGCTACGCCACTAAATATTAATTTTAAGATTTTTTTGTAAGAATTACTATTTAATTTAAATAAACACAATAAAATTTATGCTTTTGCATTTTTATTGCTCCCATGAAATTCGCACTCTTTTAATAAATGACAAAATAATCTATCATTAATTAAAAATATTTCCATAATGTTATTGATAATAGGTATCTATAACTGTAGGAATTAATAACCCAAAGAAATGTTTTGAACTGGTCACCATTTTTTAAAAATTATTGCACTTAAAGATAATTTTACCCAACGTTGTATTTTTTGTGCTCGCTACTGTACCTGTTAAGTAATGATTAGTAATTTAATTACTTATTTTTGAATGTTGAAATAATGATTACAATTACGATTATTTTTGATTAAAATATTTAATAATTGATTACGATTACAATATAATCAAAATATAATTGGATTAATGGCGAATATTCTAATAATCAGAAAGCATCAAAAGTAATCCGAAACTAATCAAATCGTTTTCAATAACTACTTTCAAATTCTTTTTCAATATTTTCAAATAATCAAAAAGAATTTTTGAAAACAATTTGATTACTTTTCGATTACTTTTGAATATAATTTGAAAGTAATTATTGAAAATAGTAATCAAATTTGAATTACTTTTGTTTCTTTTTGATTATTAGAGAAATCGCCAGTAATCCTAATTATTTTTTGATTATATTGTAATCGTAATCCATTAGTAATTAGAAAAAATTGTTCATAAAATTATATAATCATGACGATTATTTTTAAAAAATAATGTAATTGAGTACTAATCGTAATCGGAATTTGACAGGTATGGTCTTGACTGAAAGTTTGAAATGACAAATTATGTGCGCATGTATGTGATCTAACCTTTTTTAGGTTTCCAGTCAATTTTATTATCCCCTAACTTCATTGAACACGAAGTCAGATATTTTAGTGTGGCTTGTATATCCGATATTTAAAACTTCGATATTCTTCTCCAGGCTTAACGATGCTGAAATTGCAAGAATCTCAGCTTGAAACGACAATTAGCCTTTCAGCCATCTGTAAAACCGTTCAAGACTATGGAATCAAAAGGTGTAAATAAAAACTATTTCCTGTGATTGGAACTCCTCTGAAGCTTACCTTAATTAATGATAAAATCTGATTTTCTTTATATTTAAAAACAAAATACAAAGAAAATAAATTAAAATTCTAAATAAAAAAAGTTTAATTTAACCAACCGGCGACTTGTTTATTTCATAAAACAATTGATTGACCAACACAATTTACCACTTAGACTTGTTGTCTATCGGACCAAAATAGGGTGATAATTGTCATGTTTAATGACAATAACATTTGAAACATACACTGGCTAGTAATGGACAAAAGCCCCTCAAACTGAAGTATACTCCAGGCCAAAAGTAATTTATTAATAACATAACATATCAATATCAATATCAACATCATTTAATTTCATATCATTTAATAGATTCCTAACACAATAGCATGTCATGTCACCCTTTTGCATCATAGTGACAATGCATCAAAAGTAAAAAAGTAATCAATTCATAATAAATGACATGTCATTGGCTGCAACAAGCTGCTTTTTTATAGAATACATACTACATATGTATAGATGTATGTACGTGTGCAATAGAGCTGCATTTACAATATTGTTATTTGAATTTATATTCAACATTTGAAATTAATTTCCTGTTGACAGTAAATGTTTAAAAGGGCATGCAGTAACAGTGAAGGGTTTTAGGGTATCCCGTTAAGTTGGTGTGTATGTGATCAAAGTTTGAAAGAGAAAGAAGGAAACCAACAGAGCGTTGTACCCATTAGTTACCAACGAAGTTGAGTCTTCTTGTAATAACAGCAGAGTATACATAGTTTAACAAAGATAATCGCAAAACCTTAGGGATCGCCGTAGTCTAGTAGGTAATGTGCTGGCTTATAAGGTTCGAGTCCCTGGCCAGACATCAAAATAGAATACAAAAACAAAGTATTTCTTAGGCAGATTTCTCTCAGCAGATTTCTGGCATAAACTCTGAGAGTAAATAAAATGCCATGAAAGTTTCTCAAAAAATCTGTAGTTCGGAGTCGACTTTAAACTGCAGGTCCCTCTACTTATGTATAAAATTAACACACACAACATAAGTAGTGTGAGAAACTAGGTCAATAAACCTGACTGAAGAGTTGTAATGACCAATTAAGTAAGTAAGTAATCGCAACACCTTTGTAGAATATTCTTTATTACGTTCTGGACATGGCTAATTCATTAACTATGGAATTTTCAATATTGTTCCAATGTTCTTATAAGAGTCCTTATAGAAGGTATCTTTAAATTATCCGAAATTTCCCTGACGACTCCCTGCCATATATAAACCAGAACACGCGTAAAACTTAAGTCGGTAACTAACTTGATTGCAGCTCGTGTGTGCCAATAAATTAAGAAATTGCAGAGAAAATCCCATTATGCGTTTTCGATAGAGAGTGTTCACTGCGTAATTCCAGTAGCGTGAAGTGACTCGTACGTGCAGTTTTCTTTAAAAAAAGCGAACCAACAACATTTTCATTCCACTGATTATTATTGCACTCTGTCAAAATCTAACAAAGGCTTCACTTGCCATACTGAGTGTCCTTGTAATCGCAAGGAGCAGCAGATTTCTTTAATCTGAAAGTAAACAAAATTCCCTTGAAAAGTCTCTCACTACCGCCCGTCCCGCCACTTATGTATAAAATTAACACACAATGCATAAGTAATGTGAGAAGCTCGGTCGTAATCCTGGCTGAAGAATTGTAATGGCCAATTATATTAGCTTCTATAAACGACAATCGCAAGCACAATAAATCATATGTGAAGCGCAGACAATGACCAAGATTTACAACCAATCACAATAACCATTGCGTCAAGAGGTAATGCTCTCCATTCAGTGGGTTCAAATCTATTGCGAGCCGCTTAAATCGAGAAAAACTATCATGGGAGACCTGACACAGAAAAAATTATTTGTTTCAAGCGAACATTGGCCGAAAAAATCACCTGAGTATGCAACCAGACACAACGCCGTAATTTTACATCATTACAATGCTGGGGTACATATTGCGGCGCAGGAAAATAACTATTTGATAAACAGTGGATGAGCAGTTTTACTTTAGCCGCTGTATAGCCTAGATCTGGCCGTTCCGACTAACATTTGCTTCGAACAGTGGAGAAAGCATCCACTGTAATACGCTTTACTTTAGAGCATGACATAAAAAAATTGCTCCGATTCCACGCTTGGACACTCATTGTGGCGCCGGACAAATTCTATTTGAAGAACAGTGGATGGATAGTTTTATCTCCACCACCGTATAGCCGACATGTTTGCCCCTTGCTGTTATCACTTTTCCGAATAATAGGGAACGCTTTCACAGTAGTGAGCTTCACTCCAGTGCAGGCCATCAAAAATTGCTTCGATTCAACGCTTGGACACTCGTTGTGGTGCCGGAAAAAAACTATTTAAATAACAGTGGATGGGTAGCTTTATCTCAGCTGGCTTAAAGCCCTGATGTTTTTCCTTTCTACTACCATTTGTTCCGAATGATAAAGAACGCTTTCACGGGAGTAAGCTTCACTTCAGAGCAGGATATCAAAAACTGCTTCGATTCAACGTTTGTCCACTTTTTGTGGCGACGAACACACACTATTTAGAAAACAGTGGATGGGTAGTTTTACATTACCGGGTATAAATCCCTGATGTTTTTTCTGTCTACTGCCATTTGTTCCTAATGATAGGGAACGCTTTCATTGTAGTAAGCTTCAATTCAGAGCAGGACATCAAGAACTGCTTCGATTCAACGTTTGTCCACTTATTGTGGCGCCGGCCTAAAACTATTTGAAAAAACCTTGGATGGGTAGTTTTACTTTTCCGAATAATAAAAAACACTTTGACTGTAGTGAGCCTTACTACAGAGTAAAGGATCAAATATTGCCTTAATTCATTTATTGTCTTAAAGGACGAGAGGTTTTTTTTTGGGGGCACAATCCCTAAATTCCTGTAATTTGTGTAAAAATTTTATCTTGCGATGAAAGTGTCCAAGTCCTTTTAAAACTTAAATGTGAATAACCGGTTTTGAAGTTGCCGTAGTCTAGGAGGTAGTGTGTTGGATTATTAGACGTCAGGCCACGGTTCAAATCCTGGTCATATATCAAATCGGAAATATGAAAACATTTTTTTATTCTCCTCCTCTTTTCTCTTCTTGTTGCATGTAAGAATAAACACTTTCATATGATGATGATGATGATGATGATGATAGAAGATAAATGTGATAGGTTTTAGCTGTGCAATGTTTTGTGGGTACGAAATGTTTAAAATCAATAGAAAAATGTACGCTTGGGAATAGTACCCAACAGTTATTTAGGGTTTTTGACGTTTTATTTTAGACAGAACAGAATTTATTTCAAATTTTTTGTAGACTGTTTGGATCTCACAGTTTTTGCTGTCTCTTTAAGCCTTCGCGTGTAAGCCCACCTTTTTGATAACGTTCTCAAGTCGCCGTAGTCTAGTAAGTAGTGTGTTGGCTTTATAAACGTAAGGCTATCAAATCCAGGTTCAAATCCAGGTCAGACATGAAATCGAAAATATGAAAACATTTTTCGGCGACTTCCTCTCAGCAAATTTTTGGCAAAAACTCAGAGAACAAAATAAAATTCCAATGAAAAGTTTCTCCAAAATATCTTTAAACTGTAGGTCCCGCGACTTATGTATAAAATTAATGCACACAACAAAAGTAGTGTGAGAAACAAGGTCAATAATCCTGACTGAAGGGTTGTAATGAGCAACTATGTATGTCTGAGAACAAAATAACATTCTAATGAAAAGTTTCGTAGCGGACTTTAAACTATAGGTCCCGCTACTCATGTATCAAATTAATGTAATCCTGTAATTATGTTATGTGTGAACCGGTTCATCTGACCCATAGAATCATTTTTTATGGAGCACCCTATATCATACTTACATTGCCATATAAATTTTAAAAAACTGCATACATTTACAACAACAAAAGCAGTTTTTATAGATTTATTACAATTTTTATACGCTTAAAATCATGGGTAACAAGTTGCAGAATAATAAAAAATGAATTTTACACAATGATGAGGCATTACGGCTTATATGTTGCAACAATCAAAAAAACAATTGCCTGCTTATATGACCAAACAAACAATGTTCATGTAACGCGTATGTATATAGTTCTGTATTGTTATTGTGTATTTAGTAAACAATAAAGATTTTGTTACTCTACATAGGGTATTGATGGTTACAGTCATGTAAAAAAGTATACAAATTAGTATTGTTGGTGAAATGGTGTCAATATTTGCTGTGTACAACAGTTTCAAATCGAACCCTTGCAACCGATTTAAAATGCCTGCATTTCGCCTTCAATATTTTTATGCATTTGCTGTTGATTGTTAGATTTTTCTACTACCTTTCCCTCCACAACTAGCTGACTGCTTGCATTATTCACCCTATTATTGTTGTGTTACGAGGTTTGCTTTTTTCCGTCATTTATTAATTTTTTTTCGATAGAAGGGGTTACAAAAAAATGGTCTTGTTTGTTTGTATACGAGTATATGCACATACTGTGGATAATATTGCTGTTGACACACAATATGGATGAAAATATTTTACAAAATAATCACATTTATACGCGGTTAGCAATGGCACAATATGAATGAATGTTGCAACATTTGTTGAATGCATACAATCGCATGCAACAAAATACACAATAGGACTGAATAACAAAATAATTGGGTGGCATGGTGTTGCTGCTATTGAGAAGTGTAAAGAGTAGAAAAGTGGAAGAAGAAAAAAATACGGGGAAAATCAACAACAACAGAACTGTCAACAACAGAAGCAACAGTGCAGTTAAAAATTGCACTGTTTTGTGTCGAGTGAAGAACGTAACGTTAAATTCCAATCATATTTTTTTAAAGGTATTATGAGCTTAGTGAACATAGGGTTACGTAAAAAAGTGTTCTTACTTTTATGGCAATGCCATACGTCTAAGGAAATCGGGCTGCTGGATACAATGCTCGCTAAGACTCTCTGGAATTCTGAACATCATTTTTCCTGAGGGAAAGAGTCAATTATACTGTGCCTGAGGCTACGTCCCTGCCTGGTTTGAGGATACTCATACTGTATAAAGCACTATGGAATGGTGAGACTGTCTGTGAAGTTAGAACGAGCCATGTTCATGTATCATGTATTTCACCTTTGGATAAAGGATGACTGTAGCGAATCTCTTACTTACTTACTTAATTGGCCATAACAACCCGATTAACGGATTTCTGCCTGCCGCAACACATCCTTCCAGGCGCCTCTGCTTCTTGCGTACCTACGCCAGTTGGTCACACCAATCGATGACAGGGCTTCCTTGATTTGGTCCTTCCAACGACTACAAGGTCATCCTCTTCGCCGACTATCGCAGATCCCCGCATCAAATACTCGCCTCGCCGGAGCATCCTCCTCCATTCGAACGACATGGCCGAGCCAACGCAGTCGCTGGATATTAATATGCTGTACAACGTCCCTGTCGTTAAGGAGCTCATACAGTTCACTGTTGAATCGGACGGGAAAATCATCGCCAACTCGCCCTGGACCCAAGATCCTACATAGGATTTTTCTCTCGAATACTCTCAAGGCAGCTGCATCAGTTCTTAATAGGATTCATGCTTCGGCGCAATAAAGAAGCACGGGTAGGATTAGCGTCTTGTAGAGAATTAGTTTCGTTTTACGAGAGAGGTCTCTGCTACACAATTACCTATTGAGACCATAGTAGCACCTGTTGGCAACCCTGCGCTTGATCTCCAGACTGACGTCATTTTCGGTGGTGATGGCGGAGCCAAGATAAATAAATTCCTTGACTGTATCAAAAGTATAGTTATCGGCCGTAATTTGAGAATTAATACGCTACTCGACTCTACTTGTCGATAACATACACTTTGTTTTGCCCTCATTTACTGCCAGACCCATCTTTTTAGACTCCCGTTTAATAGCACTAAAGGCAGCAGTGATATCTTGTTTGGTACGCCCTATGATGTCGATGTCATCAGCACACGCAAGCAATTGGACATTTTTTTGAAAGATAGTGCCATTGGGATGCACTCCTGCCTTTCGCAGAACACTCTCCATGACGAAGTTGAAGAGGTCGCCTTGCACGGTATCAAAAGGTTCGGAGAGGTCCATTCCTACCTTGACGGAACTGCAGGAACTGATCAATTTCATTCTGCATAGCCTTATCAGGTATACCGAGCTCAGACATTGTGGCAAAAACACGATCAATCATGGGGCTATCGAAAGCAGCCTTATAGTTGACAAAAAGATTGTGTGTGTCGATTTGATTTTCGTGCGTCTTTTCCAGGATTTAGCGTAGTGTGACGATCTGGTCGATGGTGGAGTTGTCAAATCTGAAGCTGCACTGATAAGGTCCAATCAGTGGTTTCAGTCGTTCACACAATACGCCTGTAAGAACCTTATATGCGATAGGGAGAAGGCTTATACCCCTGCAGTTGGCGCATATCGTAGCGTCTCCCTTTTTCAGGACAGGACAGAAGACACTGAGGTTCCAATCGTTGGGCATACGAATCTCAGTAATAGATTTTTCATTGCTATTGAGATCATATTAAGCCCACTCTAAAGGCAAATACCTAAAACCACTATGAAGTTAGATAGAGCCAATTTTGGTTAAAGCATGACTGTAGCATATTTCAAATAGAGATTTTTTTCTATTTTGAATGCCCTAAAGAGGCATTGTGCCGGTCGGGTGTAAATCACGCCTTTTTGTGAGTGTAAAAAGTCTTTAAGCACCTTTGAACAAAATCGAATCCATTTATGCTACGTTCCGGGGCATAGTACTATACTCGTTAATGAGACAGCGGAAGCTCTCGCTAGGTTGAGTTCACTTTCTCAAGGCAGTTTGATAGTTGCTTCTGCTCCCCCAATTTTATACCTCTACGGCCTTATTACACTGAGCGTCAGGGTGAAAGAGCAGAGAATTTGCGGCAAATAAATCGAGATATTATGTGTCTAGGATTCTATAACGTGCTATAGAGAGTGCTGCTTCCCTTATATACGGTCAGCTTGAGGTTAGTTATTTATTTCATTACAGAATACTACGAATAGATCCTAGCAGGACTATTGTGGGGTGTGTTACGATGAGGAGGAATTGGAATCCATAGAACATCTTTTCTGCAATCGTCTAACCCTTTGTAGGTTGTGATTGAGGACGATGGTCATTAACTTTTTGGAAAGTTTAGACTCTTTGTCGTGAGCTGACATTAGGGCCTTTCATAAATTCAGAAAGAGATTCACATTCTGAGAAGTGTTAGAGCGTCAAGATTGAAGTTCCTTCACTGGCTTCTCTTTTGTTTTAACCTCTACGTATTGTACAAAGTTAACCTAACCTAATACTCTAGGAGCTTACGGCTTAACTTCTAATAATAATCAGAAACTGTGTAACTGTGTAACTGAACAGTGCGACAGAGAGTTGAGTACTTGCTTAAATCGTGAATGCAGGAAATATACAGCAATGCAGGAAAGATATATTCTTCAAAATTCGTGTTTTCGAAATAAAGAAAAAGGTCTGTTGCTTAATATATATTCACAGTATTGCCAATAACTTTCTAGAAATTCTTGCAATTGTTGATTTTCCCACATCATTTTGCCATACCCTATTCCGTTCTCATATTATTGTTGCAGATGAAAATTTTATGAAATAATTTCTAAAAACTAAGTATTCCGCACTCTGTGCTATACTATTACAATGAAAATAAATAAAAATAATAACTACAATTACAACAACAACAACAGCAACACCAACAACATACCAAAAAATTAAAAAAAAAATAACAAAAACCTTAACACATCCGATCATCTATCATATTTGAGGCTAAATGCTGCCAACATTGTTTGTGTTAAAATAAGTGTCATTATTGTGTATGTCCTGGTTGTCTACAGGCTACGTATGAGCATGTCCGGCATGTGTGCTGTATAAGCTATTCCATATTGTCTAGGTTTAAAGACCTGCTGCATAAGGGGTGTCTGAACATTGAATGTGATGGTAGTGTGTTGCCTTTAAAACCATCAACACTTTGTGTGATGGTCTAGGTATAATAACAACAACAACATTTTGATAAATGCGTGTTAGTTAAGAAACAGGGGCGTAGAATAGAATAGTGAAGTACTTATTTTCCGATAGAATAGAAGGCTTTAATTAATAACCTTCCGTAAATTTCATTATGAAATAAAATAACTTGTTTTTTGTACAAATAATTACAGGGAATGTGTTGGCGACGTTGCAGAAATACAACGCTTGGCTCTGAAGTGATAGGACTGTTAATAACAAGATATTTCGAGCTTCTTTTCATAGCTGTTGTTTGATATTTTTTGTAATTTTTATAAAAAATTCAATTAAAAAGCGCTTTAAGTTTAGAATCGCCGTGGTCTAGTAGGTAGTGTGCTGGCTTATTAGAGGTAAAGCCAGGGCCAGACATCAAAATAAAATCCAAAAAAGTGTTTTTCGGCGATTTCTTCTCAGCAGATTTCTGGCAAAAACTCTGAGAGTAAATAAAATTGCCATGAAAAGTTCGGAGTCGACTTTAAACTGTAGGTCCCATCACTTATGAATAAAATTAACACACACGATATAAGTAGTAGGAGAAACTAGGTCAATAATCCTGACTGAACGCTTGTAATGACCAATTATATATGTATGTAGAGTTTGATTTTAAAGTAGTACAATCAGTATCCGTTCGTAAATTTCATATTCCAATTTACCCTAGTAGGTTTATTAGGCATAAGCCCTGATCATACATCTCCAACAAAATTAATTAAATCTTCGACGACTTCTCCTTAGCAGATCTCTGGAAAGAACTCTGAGAGTAAATAAAATTCCCATGGAAAGTTTCTCACTTATGTATAAATTTAATACATACAGCGTAAGTAGTGTAAAGTACCAGGTAGTTCGAATTACTAAGTGGAGGGCTATAATGATCATTTATGTATAAATGTATAGAGGGTGGCTGATATGTATTACAACCAACTTCAGGTTGTTATCATTTGTAAACCGCTCGTTTGACAGCTGACAGATTTAATCCGGTGACAATTCATTTTATTATTTACAAGCTTACAAAAGCATTTTGATCTATTGCATTCAGAAAAAAAGTTATTCGTGATGGTATTCAAGCGTGATAGTGTGATTGCTTTATATTCTCGTTACCGTGATACTGGCAGTGTTGCAACGCGTCCAAAAAGTGAATGAAAAAACATTAACAACAAGAGAAATGATCCGAAAAATAAAGGACAGGTTTGATCGAAATCCTCGCCGCAGTGGTAGAAAAATTGCTCGTGAGCTGAACATATCGCGAGAACGGATGCAACACATATTGAAAAATGAGCTTGGACTACAGCCAATGAAGTTCCAAAAAGTGCAAGAGCTCACCGATGGACAAAAAAAGTTAGACTGGAAAAAATCAAGATGTTACTTCGCTTGCACTTGAGAAGCCATTCCAAAATTGAGCAGTTTGTGAACAAACAAAATAATCGGGTTTACTTGCCAGCTGAAAATTCACACCTGCGATTAGCCACCAGAACTCAAGCGTCGCCGATGGTAATGGTATGGGCCTCCGTAATGGCCGATGGTCGCTCCCCGCTTGTATTCATCCGAATATTATCGGGAAAATGTTTTAAAGACAGTATTAAAGCCCTGGCCAAACAAACATTTCGGCCGCAGACCATGGATATTCCAATTACAGTCAACACCACCGCACTCAGCACGCGTCAACCAAGAACGGCTTAAAAGGGAGGTCCTCACTTCATTTCTAACGCACAATGGCTACCAAATTCTCCGGATCTCAATCCGTTGGACTTTTGCGCCTGAGGCATTTTGGAGAGTAAGGTTCTCACTAAAAAATACCAAAGTGTCGATCTTCTCAAGCCGGCGCTTCGCCAGGAATGGGCCAAAATAATGCAGAGCTACTTTGGTGCAGTCTGTGATGGCTTTGTTGGCCGTTTGAAGGTCATAATTCGTACCAAAGGTGGCCAATTCGAACAAATCTAAACTGATTCAAAAATTTGATGTTATTTCCAACATTTTTTTGCTTTTGAACAATTTAAAATTTAAAAAATAAAAATTAAAAAAAATAGCGCTTTACTGTGTTGCATTATATATTAGCCACTCTGTATATCTGCTGTTTTACTACCTGACTAATTCCCCTGACTAACAACGTCCCTGTTTAAGCATTCACAGGATATTTAAGTAGACACCATCTAATCGTTTACCGTTTACCCTATGAATGTCTACCACCAGGCAATACTTTAATACTTTGCTCTGGTCTACGTCTGGGTTAAGTGTTGTCTTATCACTGGGTTATAGAAAACCAGCACCAATAAGATAACAACTAGAACAACAACAAAACAAGTTTGCATTTATAAAATGGGGGGAAAGGGGGTTTTTAAAAATAAAAATGACTAATGGTTTTGAGATGCATAAAGAGATAAAGTTTAAAAGTCACTTTAAGCGGCACTAACCAACTAAACAACTGCTTTACGGTGGAAAAAATTTTAAAAAAAAATTTTTTTGATTAAAATAATTTCATAAGCAATAGGGAAAAGGTACACAGTAAAATACTTATGAAATCTTTAGAGCATAAGGAAATTTACTATTCAGAAGGCTGTAATTGTTTAATAGATTTGGAGCATAAAGCTATAGAGACAGTAGATAGGTAGTACAGCAGTTGCAGTAACAAGCAAAGTGTTACAAAAGATTTTTTTTATAATTTTATATCCTTACAGATACAAAAACAAAAAGAATGTAAAAACGTGCTAGAGAAAGCTGCTGGATAAATTATGTCTTATACAAAATGTTGGTTGTTGTTGCTTGTGCTTTTGTGTTAATAACTTCAGAAATTAAGTTTAAAATATTGCGCATCAGTTGTTAAAAACGAAACAAAATAAATTTCCTAAGCACTGAGCTGTTAAAATTAAAATCAGATTATCATCAAAGCATTATCATCGTTAACGTCAGCGTATTCACAACAGCATTCAAGCATTACCCTGGTTTGGCAACTGGAGAAGGATAGCGAACAGCAGCAACACTTGAAAATTAAAAAAATTAATAAAAATTGTTTAGAATATGAAAATACTAACCCTGCCAAGCTTGCTGGCTGGCTGGCTGGCTAAAGAGCAAATGCACAGATTTTCCAATTCCTGAACTCCTTGCCTCTGTGTTCTGTTGCTTGCCGTCTGCCATTATTGTGCTTTTTTTTAATGGCTTGCACCCAGCATAATACGTTTATATTGAAAGGCAAACAAAAAGAAAAACTACAAAAAACAGAAATATGAACAGAAAATTATTTGATCATATTATCTATCCGTTGTTGTATGGTAAATGCTTGCATCGTAAATATGAATTTTCCCAGGAAAATTGCATTTCATTGTCCTATTAATTGAGTTGTACGATGCGATGATGGTAACTTAATTAGAACGTAAATATGGGGATAAAAACATGGTTAAACGTGGTTCTGTTGAGTGAAAAATTTATCCATTAGAACTGTTAAAAGTACAGTTAGATTTTTTAAAGCAAATTACCGTAATGTAGGTTGGATGTGCTTAACTAAAATGATTCTTCATTCATAATAATGATTTGTTATTCACGAAATGTGTCACAGTTAATAACAAGCTTTGTGACGACAACGACAAGTCTTTAGATTATAACATATAGCAGGACATTTGGCAATTGCAAATGTGGTTGGAGTTTGTTTTTTAGGTCATAGAATATGATAAGAGATAGAATAGGACTTCATTTAATTTTTTGTCAATTCTATCATCATCATCTTTCCCCATACAGTCTATATTATAAGGATTTAAAATTTTTGCAGACCACTTAATTGTTAGTGGATTTGGTGATTTCAAAATACTGTTACGTTTTTATCTTTTAAAAAACGTTAAAAATATGAGTTTGTAGATTCCAAATAAAATAAAAATAAATATGTGTTTAAATTTTATCAATTCTTTATTATCTGCACAACTTTTATGCTACAGTTCCAGTTTATTCCACATATACAACGATAATTTTCACAATATCTGTTTAATCGTGATAATTCTCTGCTTCTAAACTTTTTGTAAGCAACAACACTTATCAGTTATTCTTCGCTCACAACCTTTTTGTAAGTACAACACTAACAACTGCTTCCTTTAGACGCAACTTGTCTGCACACAACCGATTGAGTTATCACTTTAACCAACGTAACGTCGTTATACACGACTAGCTTAATTCAAACTCCGAAAACAACGTGCCTTATGCACACACGACTGATTCAACTTCAAACTCTGAACTCTGAAATCATCCTTGCTCGCTTTGTCTTGCCTTTTATATCACTGGATAATTAGTGTGATGAATGCCCTCGAAGGAATAATGACGCCCTTTGGGAATAATGTAAACAACCTCTTTTCATTTTTGTTGTTTCCTGTTTACATTCGTCCAGGTAGATTAGTTGTTGTTGGTTTATTCGTCTATCCGCTATTTATACTACACATTGTTGTTCCTTGTTTACTTCTTTGTTCCCTTCATTTTGTTGCTGGCTATTTACCTCTTTTATCCCTTATTCTTCTTTATTCATTGATCTTGTAAACAAGCGCTTTATTTTAGCTGCTATATTTTTTTACTCATTCATTCATCACGTGAACAGTGCGCTGGTTTGTTTTTGGAGCTTTTGTTTATTATTTTAACAACACCATTTCCACTTTCGTAACAATACAATAAAAGAGACTATTTAAATTGCATGAAATTGGCGTAATCTAGTAATACAGTGTATTCGCATATTAGATATGTGGGCCACAGTTAACACTCCAGATTAGACATCTCCAACAAAACGAATTATGAACAACTATGTGCTCTTAGTAAAATTCTGATAAAAACTCTGAGAGTACATAGAATTTCCATGAAAAGTTTCTGAAAAACTTGTCGTTTAAAGTTGGCTTTAAATTGTACGTCCCGCTAGTCAAGTATAAAATTAACACCCTCATCCTGTCTGACGAAATGGTTGTTATAACCAATTGTGTATTGTTGCGAAAATGGAAATGGTGTTACATCATTTAACATTAAAATTATAAACAAGAGCTACAAAAATTAAAACAATGGACTTGTTTACATGAACTACTAATAAACAAAAATATAGCAACAAGATCAGTATACAAAAAGGGGATAAACAAGTAAACAAACAGACAACAACAACACTGCAAGGACAAACGTAAACAAAATACACTTACCACAATAACGTAAACAACATGTTTACATTTATCGAGATTTCGCGAAAGCAATGTCATTCTCCTTCAAGAGCAATCATCAGACTGTTTACTCTGCGGTATAAATGGCAAGACAAAGCATCCAAGGCAGATCAGTAAAAATTCGGTCAGACTTCTGTGAAAAGACGTTGCGCGTGAAGAGTATAATCGGGTTTTGAAGATTTAACGAACAATTGTTAGTGTAAACGATACGAGTGAAAAGCAGAATAAGAACTAAAGCATCAAGTTGGGAATGGTGGCACACATGAATTTTGCGAACAATAAAGGATTTTTTTAAAACTAAACACAAATTTATTTTTATTTGCAATCTTGCGAACTCATATTTCAAACGTTTTTAAAAGTTAGAAACGTTACCATATCTAGAGAATTTATTTAGAATGACAATGAATGTCTAAAAAGATATTCTATTTTTTTAAACCAGAAAATAATTAGTAAATGAAAAACAAGTTCTTTTATAGCAGAAAAACACAATAAGTTGGAAGGAAAAGTACGTAAAAAAGAGGAGAATGTGTTGTTGTGGAAGCTGTGATCTACCATGGAGTGTCATGATGATTAGAACCAATATGTAAATAAATATTTTGATGATGTTCTCTGGTAGACGTAATATTACCTATATTCTCACACCACTCATACTGTGCGTGTCAGTTTTATCCATAAGTGGGGTGACCTACAATTTTATATCGATATTTACGAAAGATTCGGATAATATTTGTATAACAATTAGTTAGAAGGCCGTGGAAAAAAATAATTTTCCCATTTTTTTCGAAGGTGTGAAAGCTGAGCTCATATACAGGGTGGCTGATATATAATGCAACAAAGTAAAACGCCATATTTTTTTAATTTTTTTTTTTCAATTTTATTGTTCAAAAGCGAAAAATGTTCGAAATGACATCAAATTTTAGAATCAGTTTTGATTTGTTCGAATTGGCCACTTTTAGTACGAACTATGACATTCAAGTGGTCGACAAACCCATCACAGGCGGTATATTGGCCCATTCCCGGAGAAGTACCATCTTGAGATGATTGATATTTTGGTATTTTTTAGTGAAAACCTTACTCTCCAAAATGCCCCAGACACAAAAGTCCAACGGATTGGGATCCGGAGGTTTTGGTGGCCATTGTGTGGTAGAAATGAAGCGAGGAAACTCCTTTTTAAGCCATTCTTGGTTGACGCATGCTGAGTGCGATCGTTCTGAGTCCTGATGGAATGTCCATCGTCTGCGGCCGAAGTGTTTGTCTGCCCAGGACTTCAATACTGTCTTTAAGACATTTTTCCGAAAATATTCGGCATTTATTTTGACCCCACGGTCGATGAATACGAGCGGGGAGCGACCATCGGCGGTTACGGCGGCCCTCATCGTTACCATCGGAGGCACATGAGTTCTGGTGGTCAATCGCAGCTGTAAATTTTCAGCTGACCTCTTTGCCAAGTAAACCCGATCATTTGTGGAACTTCAATGGCTTTAGTCCAAGCTTATTTTTCAATATGTGTTGCATCCGTTCTCGCGATATGTTCAGCTCTCGAGCAATTTTTCTACCACTGCGGCGTGGATTTCGATCAAATCTGGCCTTCACTTTTCAGATCATTTCTGGTGTTGTTACCGTTTTTTTTTTCGTCGACTATTTGGACGCGATGCAATACTGCTAGTGTCATTGTAACGAGCAATGGTACGAGAAACCAAAGAATTAACATTTAAATGCTAACGATAGCCATCTGTGATTTTTGCAGCCAAAAATAAAGCAATCACACTATCACGCTTGAATTCCATCACGAATAAATTTTTTTAATGAATGCAATAGATCAAAAAGCTTTTGTAAGCTAGTAGGTAATAAAATGAACTGTCAATGGAATAAATCTGTCTGCTGTCAGACGAGCGGTTTACAAATGATAACAAGCTGAAGTTGGCTACAATACATATCAGTCACTCTGTAGTAAGATATCACACTACCCACTGCCGGTATTTTAGGACTTCTAATTACCATAGCCTTTATATTAATTTGGTTTTAATTCCATATTTCAGCGATATCGGTATTACTTTTTGAACGTTAATTAAACTGTTGCTCATTCCTAGCGATATACTTGGTTGTTTGGAAATTATTCATTCTGTAGTGTATTATGCAACTTCCTTGAAGAACAACATGTTGCATATGTTGCAAATAACAAAACAGAATACAAATAAATGTTTATGAATACTAAATGGAATAACAGTTCGAAAAGAAAATTTTTAAAGTTAAAAAAAGCTTTAAATTCAACAAAATTTACTACCAATTTAATGTAACAAATTTAAAAAGAAAAATCTATTCTTTCTGTTAAAGGTTTACCGCAAATACCTTTAAAAACTTTTCTTGAATCTTGTATATGTTTTCTTCGGAAAACTTTTCTACAACAAAGAATGCGACAGGGATAGAATGAAACGTGTTGTGTCTTCCTTCTAACCAAAGCCCAAAGTTATTTCTTTTAGTTCCATAACATCAACTTCATTTGATGTTCAAGTAGATATTCGATATTTTTTTTTCTGCCTTTATGGTTGGTTGATTTAAGTTCAACACTTTTACAAACAGATTTATACAGAGTGAGTGTGTAGAATAAGTGACATACACACTAGCCATGCCACTTTATTTAGGACTGAAAGAGTTATTCTGAACATAGCAATAGGAAAAGTAAACCATTTCCAAGACAATATTTTTTTTTTGTTTTGGTTGTAGAAAGAAATCATTTTCAGTGTTTGCTAGGATCAAGGAAGTCTAGAATGTAGTGTGTTGGCTTTTTTTTATAAAACCAGCACTCAGGGGATGACCCCTACTCATGCAGTGCATTGTGCAGGTTTTTTAGGAAAGGTGAAAAGAGAGAGGGAAAATGCGAACGGTAAGGAAACGAGTTGCTGCTGGTGACTATAAAATGGCCAGTGATATACCTTCACTATTAGACAGTCTACAGCAATCGTCCCCATGAAGTCTGCAGTTTCTTACACCACTTATGTTGTGTGTGTTAATTTTATACATAAGTGGCGGGACCAACAGTTTAAAGTCGACACCGATTAGTGTTTACCGATAGTAAAGTTTTCAAACAAAACACCATTGGTCCAGAGGTGATCTGCAGAAGAATCTGAAACAATCAATTTCCCATCTCACACAAGTACTAGTCCCTACGCAGACTACTACTTATTGACTTACTTACTTGGGCCTTAATTACTCGATTATAGTATTTGGAACTGTATTAGCGCATTCATACAGATGCTTCTGATTATTGCGCACCTTCGCCACTTAGTTACACCAATCAATTACAGGGCTTTCTCCTTTTGGTCCTTTAAACGCAAGCAATATCGACCTCTTCGCCGACTTTCATAAAATCCCCGCAACATACACCTGTCTTGCCATAGCATCCTCGAATGACTTGGTTGAGACAGCGCAACTGCTGGATTTTAATACGCTGCATAACGGTCACAGAGTTGAGAAGCTCATATAACTCATTGTTGGACCGAATATGAAAATCTTCACAACTCGCAATGGACCGAAGAGATCTTAAGCCGGACTATCTTCTTAAATTTCCTCATCGCAGTTGCAAAACTGCTTAATAGTGTTCGTGCTTATGTGCCATTAAGAAGTACGGGAAGGATGAGCATCTCGTAGGGTGTTAGCAGACTGAGTGGACTGTAACACAGTTTGCAACTAAACGTTAAATCAAATGAAATATCTAAATGAATTTATACGTGAACAAGCAAAATTATCGAACTTGAAACGAGAGTATTCGATTTGAAAATGTTAGAGTTTTTCATGTAGGGTTGTCATAAACCATCGGTCAAATTGAGTCTGATTTATATGCCATAGTCGTGGCAAATTAGGCATTTCGGAAGTTCTCCGTTCTTATAAAGTGTTAACCGGCATTTGAATGATGTTACATACCTTATTGTTGCGAAAATGGAAATGGTGTTACATCGTTTAACACTAAAATGATCGACAAAAGCAAAAAAAAAACCGAAAACAATAGCCTTGTTTACATGATAAACAAGTAATCAAAAATATAACAACAACATCAGTGCAAAAGGGGAACAAGTAAACAAACATTGTAAACAAAATACACAAACAACAACGAAACAAAGATGTTTAAATTTCTGAAGATTATTCATTAGACTGTTTACGTTAGCCTATAAAAGACAAAAAAAAAGCAGGCGACTGGATCAGTAAAAATTCAGTTAGTCTTGTGTCAGCCAGTTGCGTGTGAAGAGAATAATAGTAATTTGAAGATCACCGTTATAAAGATCTACCGAATAAATGTCAGTATTTAGGCACAATAATGTAAAGATGAATAAGAAACAAAGCAATTGCTATTGTTTACATTAAGTTGTGAACAGTGGCACACAGAAGTGTGCGAATAATAAAGAATATTTCAATTAGAATTAAAACGAAACACAAATTCATTTTTATTTGCAATCAACGAACTTATATTTTACATTTTTTCTAAAAGGGTAAAAACGTAACAATATTTAATGACATCTTGAGGATGAATAAAAATGTTCTCTCTCCGGTTTGATTCAATTTTTTTAAATAGAAAACGTTCAGTAAAAGACCCTACATACTGAATTTCTTGTCATTCTATTTATTTGTGTGAAACAGTGTAATAAATGGCAACATTTTTTATTTGTCTTGGCTACCTTTCTGCTGCCGTTTGTCTTGGTTTGTGCATTTAGCCTGAGTTTAATACTTTTACTCTGGCATTTTACTTACAGTTTTCCAAACAATTTTTCTCGATAAAAGATACTCCAGTAAAAGGAACACACACACAAAAAAACAACAAAAAATTTTTGCGTTCATTATTCATTTGGAGTTTTTCTCCTATTTTTTTGTTTTTTTTTTGTATTCTTTTCATGTTTGTCTTGATTTTCTTTGTGTTCCATGGTAGAACTTAAACTTAAAAGACATATTGAGTTAATTTAATAAATCTTCAACAACTGAATGAGCTTTTAAATAATGGCATTAGAAATTTTGCTCGTTGAACGACTACAAACGAAAGAAAATCTTAAGAAATTTATTTACATTTCTACTCTTCAAAGTTTTTGTTTTTTCTTTATTAGAATATCTGCGTATTAAAGTGCTTGCCTGACTGCCTGTTTAATTTTGAAAATTTAAAAAATTATTCCATGAATGCGCATTGAGTCTTGTTGCAGATCTTAATGAATTTGAAATTATTCAAGTTGTTCTTTAGAAAATCATTCACAATGAAAGGGATGGTGTTGTTGTTATTGCCAACAATCGTTGAATGTAAGGGGAACGTCATTGTAAATACTTTTGTGTGGATTGTCAAAAAGTGGAATTTCGAGGTTGAATACATTCGGATGGTGGTATGTTGTTTTCAACAATATGCAGTAGCGGCTCGTTGCAAGTTTGTGTATAAATGCTGCAGTCGTGTAAGTAATTTGTGTCACTATACTCCTAGCAAAAGTCTTGAGAGTGCAATAACGTTGCCATGAAAAGTTTCTCCAAAAAATTTGTCATTTGGAATCGATTTTAAGCTGTAGTTCCTGCCGCTCATGTATAAAATTAACACACACAATATAAGTGGTGTGAGAAACTAGGTCAATAATCCTGACTGAAGGCCTGTAAAGACCAATTATGTGTGTATGATTGGACATTGAATCATTATTATCAACATTGTGAATGAAGTCGCAAGTATTTAAAGCTTTGTGGTCTGTTCTATGCAATGAATGCTGAACATGTTGTTGAGCAAACAATTGAGTTACGATCACTACTGGGTGTTGAATTTATAGGTTTTTAAAAAGCTTTGAGAGGCTGTAGTTGTGGTCTAATATGAAAGCCATAATATGGTATGACCATCAAACGGTCTACTTTTATTTTTTTATAAAACGATCATTCAGGGGATGGCCACTACTCATGCAGTGCATTTTGCAGGTTTTTAGGAAAGGTGGAAAGTGTGAAGATGCAAACGGCAAGAAAACAAGTTACTGCTAGGTGACGATTGTAGTAAGTAGATTGTAGAGGTAGCCAAAGCTCACTTGATCACTCATAAGGGACCGATGTGACACTACAGGCAGTTCTAGTACAAACTTTATTCCACCAATGCAATTGAAGAAATGGATTCGCGTTTGGTCTGCAAATTAATTAGTCGCGTTAATAACCAGCTTGAAAGTTTAATAATCGAAGCTTTATTCTTGACATAAATGGATGATAACTCCGTTAAGCAGGCAAGGAAAGGAAAGATATTGTTATTGACAAAGAAATTAGATAATCAGCAGAACCACACCCTCGGTCTTTTAATGGGAGTTGTAGCCTTTCCACGTGTCTTCGTGTCTTCGCATAACGCAATGACCTCTAAGCACGGCCACTGAGAGCCAAGTAAGTCTTGCGGTGAAGCAAGATTATCGAGCTAGTATAAGTTGGCATCCCGAAAAAAATTTTTCCAAACAGCCATTTTAACCATTGTAAGTGACAAACTCAGCTCGATTGGAGGATTCCGGGAGAAGAAATACCTTCTCTCCTCTTCGGCCTACAGTTGCTTGTAATAGCACTGTGCCCAGGAACCCAGAAAAGTGAGATACTGGAGCGTCAAGAGAAAACGTCTATCTCTGGTACTCCTATAAAAATTTAATTTAGCTAATGCAAGTTTCTTGCCCTGAAAAATGTCAGTGTGCTGCTCGGAGCCAACATTGCTTATTTACTGTCTAGCATCTGCTTCTCCTTGGGATGAAAAATATACAGTGCTGTGTCAAACAGGTTATTAACTTCAAGTTATTCTTAGATAGTCGGATGCATGATTCAAATCTCTTTTATTACTCGTTTTACATAGAAGCTTTCATGGCCTTAAAGCCGCTTGGTTTGAGAAGATGCTTTGTTTCTCTTTATCTTTTCTTACGTGGAGAATGCCTTTCTTAACATCTCTTTCTACTTCACAGAAGAATTTTGGGACCATTAACAGCTCATCTGCTGGTTATTGCCTCTAATTCTTAGATTCCTAGACGATTCAGCTTTCCCATGCAGTTACATACTATATTCCATCTTCTCCAACTGCACTGAAGTGTTATGCCATCAACAGCTCATATGCTGGTTATTGCCGAGAATTCTCACATGATCTGGGACCCAGCAGAGTATAAAATTAATTTCCTTACTTAGACAATTAAGCTGTTCCATTCAGTACCATACGATCATCGATGTAATCTCTTATCGAAGTTAAATTTAATACATCTTTCGATAGCATAGGTTGCCGGAAATTCTGGTTATCGCCGAGAATTTTCATAAGACATGGGACTTAGCAGAGCGTAACTTTAATTTGCCAGTCTAGATGATTTACCATTCCCATGCAGTCCTATACTATTTTCGGAAAACTTCTTATTATAGTTGAACTAAGAGCACCTTGCGATTGCTTAGACTTCTGCTGGTTATTGCCAATTTCTACGTAATCTGGGACCTAGCAGAGAGTAACTTTATTTAACCTACCTAGACGATATAGTTTTTCTATGTGGTCCCATTCTATTTTGGATTAACCTCTTATTCAAGTTGAACTGAGCATTCCCACCAGACAGTGCTTAACTTTAACCTCCGTGCCTAGATGATTCAGCTTTCCCATACAGTCGCATATGATAATCGATATAACCTCTTATTCAAGTTGCACGAAGCACATCTTTCGATGGTATTAACTTTTGTTTAGGATATACCCACAGTGGCGTCCTGCTTACGGACTTCAGTAGAATCAATTTCTACATTCGCATTAGAGCCGGATGGGCTAATCTAGACATATCTCTACAAATGCGTAAAACGGCATATTTAGCAAATGCGTAAAGAGTACACTCGAGTCCATTGATTGGTGCAATTAAATGGCGAAAGCGCGAAAGAAGTAGAGGCGCCTAGAACGATGTGTTAAGGCTGTTCAAAATCCATTGAAATGGTTGTTAATCGACAAGTCAGTAAGAAAAGATTCCACTTTAGGTGTGGAATTCAGCGAATATGGATGCCAACTGCTGTCTACTTGGTATTCTAAAAATATTCTAGTCAGAAATAATATCTAACCTGTCTTTACTCAAGGATTACTTCGATTTTCTATTATAGTTTTGAAAGAGAAGTGAAGAGAGGTTTGGCACATTCTGACAAAACGGATTACATAGAGATACTGGCCATACAGGGGGCTTAAGAAATGCAATGTCAGTCCATAGGTGGAGTAGAAAACTTTTTAAAGTATTGGTTTAGTCGTGAAGTAGGCATATGTAATACAGTAATCCCTTGATTTACGCCAGCTCGATTTACGTCAGCTCGATTTACGTCAGCTCGATTTACGTCAGCTCGATTTACATCAGCTCGATTTACGTCAGCTCGATTTACGTCAGCTCGATTTACGTTGTTTCGATTAACGTCGTCAAAAATTTTGTTCCCTTCAATTTCGATTTGCGTCGTCATTCGATTTACGTCGCCTCTGTTGTTTATAAACAAAATCAGGGGAATTCCCTTTTTAAAAAATTCAATACATAGAATAAAAATTTAATTATTTTAGTATTTTTTTTTTTTGTAAAATGTACATAAATAAATGCATATGATAGTATGAGTTATTTGAAATTCGAGTTTCATCGTTTCGATTTACGTCGCCTTTTTCCGGAACATTCTACGACGTAAATCGAGGGAATACTGTAATATGCCTCCTATGGTTTTCTATGATCATGAAACAATTATTTTTTAAGTTAACAGTCTGATGATGAGCCCTATTCACGGAGTGTAATAGAATGATTTAGATTAGATTAGTAAATTTACATTCTATGACGTAAATCTATTCACGGAGTGTAGTAGAATGAAAGTACTGAGTGCGAAAAATTAATTTTGAAACAGAAATTTGTTTTCTTTTTTCGAGATATCTTTTAAGGAGAAACATTTCTCATACGCCCCTGTAGTCTACAACAAATCCCAGTCAGTAGATGTGTTAGTAAATAACAACGGATATTGGGGAAATAAAAAGGGTAACAATTGTAAACAAGAATAGAAAACAAAAGGAAATTTCCATCGTACACAATCGTATGCTCAGTTTAAATGCCCTAGTATATGTGCATATGAATGTGATTCATTGAGAGTGAGTGAGTGTGTGTGCAACTTTCTCTATTTATTGGCAATATGCAACAACTTATTTACATATTTTTAAATGCATTGTTCATACGTCTGCATGAATATATGAATACATCAAACGGACCATCCAACAACCAAAATGCAACATCCTTCAACAGGCATATTGTGATTGTTGCTATTGCTGCTTTGCAGTTGCCTGTTATGGTTGGTGGTCGTGGTGTGAGTTGTACAGGCTACTTCAACAATAATATGAAATGCTAGAGTATGTACGAGTATATGGGCGTATTGAATTCATTGCTGATTTTTTGCCACAATTGGTAATTTCATTGGTGATAACTAAGTTTGTATCATTAAACATTACATTGAGAATTTTGCAAAAAAAAGGCCCACTATACATACACGTATTTCCCTTATTATGCAACAATACCCACCCTACCAGTCAAACAATTGCGATTGAAAATGAAAAATAAAGAATATTCCAGACACGAAATTCTTGCAAGTATTTATTCCAGCTATTGTGTCAATCAGTCAGGCAGTAGCTGGTGCTGCTGTATTTATGGCATGCAAATAAGTATTCCGAAGAGAAGCGTTTGACTTCCTGTATGTGTGTGTGTGTTTTAAAATATTCCCCCTGTTAATAATAACATGTTTTGGAGGCTTTAATCGAGTCTGCCAGCCATAGTATGCAGATAAATTCTGGCAACTGGTAACTGTGACAAAAACAGGGATTTTTTTGTTTGCATACGTACGTACATATCCGTGTTCATGCCACTTTACATGCACTTTAAAACATACACAACATTTTCTACAATGTATTGTTAATTATGTTGCTGTTGCAAGCCATTATTTGCTATTTCTAAATACATATGTTGCTGGTTAAATGTTTGTGTGGGAAATTTATTGTCAAGTGTTGCAATAAACAGTAAAAATTTATTTCAAATTGCATCATCAAATTATTTTGTTTTGTGTTTAACTTTTTATCCAATTTGAAGTTGTTATCCAAAGGAAATGAAATCAACTCCCACATTAAATGAAGTGCTTTGTAAATTTTTGTGTACTTTAAATATTATTGTTACGAAAATAAAAACTCTAGATACTGGTGTTTTGGATATGTAGAACACTTAACATTTCAATTATAAACGAAAGCTACAAAAACAAAACAATGCCGTAAACAAACCTGTTTACAAATTATTGTACTGCTTAATATAACAACAAAACACCAGCATAAAAAATATAGTAAACATGTAAACAAAAATAAAACAACAACACTCCAATAATAAATGTAAACAACGATGTTTACATTTATAGAGATTTCAAGAAGGCAAAATCATGAACGCCTTCAAAAGCATTCTTCATTTCTCTGCCATATAAAACGGTCGACGCACGGCATAAACAATAACAATTACTAGACAACGGATTGACAGATCTTTGTAATGGAGATCTTCAAACCACGATTACTCTCTTCAAATACACCGTGACTGAACTTCACACACCCAGTCTTGTGTGAAGATTTCCATTACAAAGATCTGTCAAAGAATTGTCTAGTAATTGTTATTGTTTGACAGATCTTTGAATTGGAGATCTTCAAACCACGATTACTCTCTTCAAACACACCGCTTTCTCACACAAGACTGGGTGTGTGAAGTTCAGTCAGCCTTGTGTGAAGGCGCGGTGTGTTTTTAGAGAGTAATCGTGGTTTGAAGATTTCCATTACAAAGATCTGTCAAAGAATTGTCTAGTAATTGTTATTGTTTATGGAAAGGGTATAAATAGAGGAATAACAAACAAAGCAATTGTTGTTGTTTGCTATTTCTAAATACATATGTTGCTGGTTAAATGTTTGTGTGGGAAATTTATTGTCAAGTGTTGCAATAAATAGTAAAAATTTATTTCAAATTGCATCATCAAATTATTTTGTTTTGTGTTTAACTTTTTAACCAATTTGAAGTTGTTATCCAAAGGAAATCAAATCAACCTCCACATTAAATGAATTGCTTTGTAAATTTTTGTGTACTTTAAATATTATTGTTACGAAAATAAAAATTCCAGTTACTGGTGTTTTGGAGATGTAGAACACTTAACATTTCAATTATAAACGAAAGCTACAAAAACAAAACAATGCCGTAAACAAACCTGTTCGTTCTGACCAATTGTCTTTATTTTGGAAATAAATTTCCAATAAATCCTAACGTAGTCCAAATGGAAATTGATTCATTACGTTTAGTGGAGGTAATATATTGAATTTTGTAGCAGAATATAATGACATAAGTATTGCCAGACTCAAAATATCTGATGTTTTAAATTTAAAACGATAGTTGGCCTACCTGATTTAAAAGATTATACGATACCTGACATTTATTAAAACATGCAACTTTTCCTGCATCCAAACCACCTTGTTGATATAGTGTACCCTATAATTAGGCTTGAGTGGCTGACATTTTAATATTCTAAATATATAATATTCCAAAGGCCATTGCATATTCGACCTGGCTACCCAGTTTTCTTCATTACTTACTTTAATTAAATTTAATTTTGTTCTTTTTTTTTTTATTGGTTTCTTTCTAGTTTGTTGGTTGACAACATGTTAATGTCACAATTGATGTGTGATTTGACATTTGCAGTAATTGTTACACATACAAACATAAAATAGATGTTTGCATATTTAAAATAAATAAATTATATTTTTATTTTAATCAGTAAAGTAAAGGTATGATTTGTTATTTAATTGCAATACATACGACATATGTACAACGTACATAATTGGCCATTACAATCCTGAACATTTGGAAGAAAAACCTTTTATATCCAAACTGACCGAATTATAGCACAAGTGTTTGGGCAATTACATAGACTTTGTCTTGAAACTTAAATGCATTTGCATGTTCAAGTTTTTTTGAGATTACTATGGCTAAAGTGCGAGATGATCTAACATATTTGACATTAAATCCTGTCACCTCTCCGATACATATTTTGTGTGTTAGCGTATTACGAATGACAGGTTTTTGACAGTTTTTCATAGCAATTCTCTATTTACTGTCAGAATTTTTGCCAGGAATTTGCTGAGAGGAATTCGTCGAAGAAATATTTTCTTCATAATTCGTTTTGTTGGAGATGTGTGCCCTCAAGTTTGAACCCTAGGCTCGCGTCTAATGATCCAATACATCACCTACTAGACTATAGCGAATTTTAATACCATAACATGATAATATTTATGAGCTGAATAAATTTGACCATCGTTACTTGGTCAAAACAGACCGGGGACTTTGGGCGGGAATCATAGCTGCCAGATAAAATAAAGCATAAAATCGTCAAATATTAGAAAATAAAATCGTCAAAATCGTCAAAGACGTGCATGGAAATCGTAAATATAATCGTCACAGAATGGACAAGAAAATTCAGTCTAATATTCGCTAGATCTGACACATTTCCATAGGTCACTGGTTCATATCCGGTTCGAAGGACCAAATGTGGGGTTGAGCGGGGAAGTTCTAATAAATACTTCACCTGATTTTCTTGCTATTTACATCACTTATATCCGAAAGAGAATGGAATACAACTCTCGTGTACAGGCCGGTGCCTAAGTGTCTATTTTACTTTCTTCTCGACCACATAGAAGAGAACTCCATTGATTCACTGGAACATCGTTGCAATATGGTTTGTGTTTCACTGTTCTATCGCTATTATAACGGATTTTGCCCGATCCAAATAAGGGACTTGTACCCGACAATCATATATTCCTGCGTAACACTTGCATTTCTTGGCGAGTACTTACGTACGTGGTCGATTGGCCAGTGGATCGCACACTATATTGCAGCCAATATTCGTTCTTTAGTTGAACTATTCATGTGTGGAACTCCCTTTGTGCAGAGATTGTAATTTTCTTTTGGCTTTTAAGGCATGAAAGAGACATAAGATACATACACAGGGTGGATGATATGTATTGCAACCAACTTCAGTTTGTTATCATTTGTAAACCGCTCATCTGACAGCTAACAGATTTATTCCACTGACAGTTTATTTTATTATTAACAAGCTTATAAAAGCATTTTGATCCATGGCATTCAGAAAAAAAGTTATTCGTGATGGAATTCAAGCGTGATAGAGTGATTTCTTTATATTTGGCTGGAAAACTACAAGTGGCTATCGTTTTAAATCCCTCCAGCATTTTAATGGGAATAAATCTTTTGTTTCTCGTACCATTTCTCGTTACCGTGATACTGGCAGTGTTGCATCGCATCCAAAAAATGAACGAAAAAAAACGGTAACAACACCAGAAATGATCCGAAAAGTGAAGGCCAGATTTGATCGAAATCCACGCCGCAGTGATAGAAAAATTGCATGGACCGATGGACACGAAAAAGTTAGACTGGAAAGAGCCAAGGAGTTACTTCCCTTGCACGAAAGTTGCCAGTTACCGAATTTGGTTTTCTCCAATGAGAAGCCTTTCCAAATTGAGCTGTATGTAAACAAACGAAATGATTGGATTTACTACAGGCGCCGCCTAAAAGAAGGTGTGGGCGGCCGTAACGGCCGATAGTCGCTCCATGCTCATGTTCATCGACCGAAGTGTCAAAATAAATGCCGAATATTATCGGGAAATTATTTTAAAGACATTATTGAAGCCCTGGGCAGACAAACATTTCGGACCACAGACCATGGACATTCCAACAGAGCCTCAGCACCACCGCACTTAGCATGCGTTCAACCAAGAATGGCTTAAAAAGGAGGTTCCTCGCTTCATTTCTACCGCACAATGGCCATCAAAATCTCCGGATTTCAATCCCTTTGACTTTTGAGTCTGGGGCATTTTGGAGAGTATGGTTCTCACTACAAAATATCAAAGTGCCTATCATCTCAAGACGGCTTTTCGCCTGAAATGATCCAAAATACCGCAGAGCCACTTTCGTGCAGCCTGTGACGGCTTTGTCGGCCGTTTGAAGGCCATAATTCGTACCAAAGATGGCTAATTAGAACAAATTTAAACTGATTCTAAAATTTAATGTTTTTTCCAAAATTTTTTGCTTTTGAACAATAAAATTAAAAAATATAGCCGCTTCCTTGTTAAATAATCACCTTATAATCGCTAAATTTTTAATTTCTAAAAATCGTCAAAATACGGACATAAATCATCAGTCACATCGTCAATATAATATTTTTAGAGCACAAGATCGTCAAAATGACGATAAATCGTCAAATCTGGCAGCTATGGTGGGAATCAAACCCATAACAATCGCGCTAATAGTTTAACATACTACTTATAACAAATGTCTGTAACGCATTAGAGACTAAATTCAGTTTCAAAGAATTCATTCTTTTAAATTCTTAAATGTTATTCTATTTGCGGTTCACTCATACAATGTTCGTGTTTAATTAAAATGCTATTTAGTGGTTTTATGGTAGAAATGTAAACAATAACAAAAATAAACCATAGACTGAGACTATTAAAATGTTACATTACAGAACAGAAAAACTGATGCAAAAGAATTCCAAATAAAATATTAATTAAAACGTGGTAAATACAAGAATCAAAAAATTAATGGATATCCATTACAACAATTGTCAGTCACCACCAGATAAAAGATCTTTAAAAAATATATATACACAGTCAACCCTCCTATACCGCGCTATAAGAAACTCGGATTTTAGGTACAAACCAAACTAATTCATAGCGCGTTCCGGACTATAAGAAACACAGAATTAGTACAAATCACATCATTCGTACCGCGTTATATGAAAATCAAGAAATACAAAAGACAAGATAAATTCTGAATTATTTTTATTGAATTCAAAAGTTCAGATAAGGATTGATAAAAAATGAAATAAAAATTAAACTAAAAGACTGGTTTTCAACAAAATTAAGAAAGACTTGTAAAATAATGTTATTTTTTAATATTTATCCTCACTTGGTTCATTTCATTCATTGTTTTTTAAATTGAAAATCTATTTGCTATTGTTTTGCACCGTACTGTATCTTGGCCGAGCTTTTGCGCAGAAAATAGATCTTATATTAAACCCTCTTACAATATCTAGTTACTATTTATTCATAGGGTGTGCGGAAGGAACTAATGGGATGAATTTGAACGCAAACCGTGCTATAAGAGTACCATGTTATAGGAAGTCTGTCGCAATTTAAGCCCCGCGTTATATCGAAATCGTGTTCTGAGAGTACCACGTTATAGGAGAGTTGACATATGTATACACAAGCATTTAATTCAAATGATTTTCATTTATTTGAAATATTATTTGCCTTTACAAAATCAATTTTATTAAGACTTTAAAAAAAATTCCTGATAGAGCAAAAAAGAAGGAAGAGATAGTGAACTTCTGACACAGAAGTATCTGGCATTCAGTCAACTGAAAACAAGTTTGAAAGACGTTTCAATATCGATTAATGATAGCTCCCTTAGATTATTTAAAAAAGTGAATGTCTTAATGGAGTCAAGTACCCACACAGGTAAATAAAATAAATAATTGAACCACAACGCCTGAGGAACTCATTCGTTGATGAATTGAGATAAATTTCTAAGTGTTCACCTATTATGCAGTGACCGATGAGAACATAGTTAATGATATGGAGGTATCGATCCAGTTTAAATATCTAATTAATACGTTTTATATTCAATTCAGAATGAGTCAGAGTAGTTGAATGTCAATTCTGTTGATTCACTAATACTCAAAATTGCATGCGGGCTTATGAGAAGCGGAAAAACGATTCAATACTGATCTCTGATACATACATAATTAGTTCTTACAACTCTTCAGTCAGGATTGCGACCTAGCTGGTCACACCACTTATGTTACGTGTGTTAATTTTATACATGGGTGGCGGGACCTATTGTTTAAAGTCGTCTAAGATCGTAAGATTATTTTGAGAAACTTTTCATGACAATTTTTATTTACGCTCAGTGCTTTTGCCGGATATCTGATGAGTGGAAGTCGCCGAAAGAAATACTTTTTCGTATTTCGTTTTGATTGAGATGTCTGACCTGGAGTTTAAACCGCGGCTCCCTGTTTAATAAGACCAGATTGTTTTTACTAGACTAGAGCGGCTTCAGCTACTTTATTACTAACAGAAAGCTGGAGTCTATAGTTGATCAAGGAAGAAGCAGTTCTGCTAGTTCCATGTAAGTACATCCAACTCTTTTTTTACACGGTTTCTTTTTACACAAATTTGAAGTTACACGGTGGCAAAAAAATTTTTTTGTACAAAATTTTTAATCAAAACTCTATGCGTCCCGGACGAAAGTCACCATTGGATAATTTGATGGATATCTCCAGTGATGATTACGACTTTAATCTAGTTCATCGCAAACAATTGCGCTTGTTATCAAGTAGCGACGAATAATTGTATTGCTTTGTAAATATTTTTTCTTTATTTCTATTAAAATTTTTCTGTTCTTAATTCTTTATTAACTGATTTCTTTTTTTTTTTGCTTGCTCTACTAATTTTTCACCTGTATGAGTTATGTATTTTAAGTTTTAATGCTCAATAAAATGCCGTATGAACATACAACTTGTATGCATTTCTGAAATTTTATAGTTCCCAACATTTTTACACGGTTTTTCGAAGTAAATATTGTTCTTTATTTTGTCTTACACGGTTTTCAGATGACATGGAACGTATTCCCTATTTTACTATAGGAAACGCCTCTTTTTTACACGGATTTCTGCGGAAGGTATTTACCGTGTAAAAAAAGAGTTGGGTATAGTAAGACTGATTCATTGCTCAATATCCTACTGAATGATATACTTGAATTAAATTTTCATGTACATATACATAATTGATCCTTACAATCCTACAGTCAGGATTACGACCCAGCTTCTCATGCTGTTGGCTTTAATATTGAAATAAATTATCAATTCTTTTAATTAAAACCTTACTTATTATCTCTAAGCATTTAAAGGCATTACATCACAGTAAAATAATTACAAAATTTTCCAAACAAAATTGCACCACTGCCCACCAGCAAATGCATAAAATAGCTCTTAATGAACGCCACTGTTTTAAAACAATATTTACCTTCATTATTCTGTTCTATCTCCGTCCAAGTTTTTTAGATGTATTAAGTTGAGGTTACCTTTTGTTTGAATATATCCTGAATATCCTTTCACAATCTTTAATTTTTTTTTCGCTATTATTTTACGTTTTTTCTAAACTTTCGTTTCTCTTTCGTTTGCAAGCTTCTTGCAGCGTTAAGTTGAGTTGATTTTCGTATACTTTACACATCAAAATCCATTTTATGGCATAACGTGGCATGGCATGCAACATCAAACATTAGAAAAATGACTTACCGCTGCTAAGTTGAATATATAAATCATTTAACAACAACAACAACAACAACAACGTCAACAACAGCTACGTATAAAAAAACGAGTAGCATTTTATGCAAATGCAAGTGCAGGCAAGCAGGCAGCATGCTAAAGTCAAACAAATAGAACCAAAAAAAAAACAAAAACGGAGAAGAAAACTTTGCCTGCAGCCCCCCTTTTCCCTCCTCCTAAGCGTTATAAATTTTGCATAAAAGTTTTTTACCGTTTTTTTACTGGCTGGCTGGTAAACAAAAAACTACCACGTTTTCATCTTTCTCATGCATGCAAACGGGTGTATGAGAGAAGAATAGAAGAGTTGGAAAGAAAGCAAAAAAATAGAGAAGAGAAGAGTTCAGCATATTATGTATGGTCTATTAAAGCAGTTTTGGATTTTCCGCTTTTTATTAAGTTTTCTCAATTTC